>JBBPLN010001090.1:0-10172 GCA_038089815.1 Sutorius eximius
TTCTTGCTTATTCATTCATGATTATGCTTATCTTTTACTTTCGGAACGTGTTCTGATGTGTTTAGACATGTACCACATGTACCTGTCATTTCCTTGGTTACAGTCTTGGGTATGCCTGGACTATAAATTTTGTACCAATATTCCTAGAATATCATCTTGCGCTCGTATGCCCTGATCACCCATTATCTCTAAGCCTCTCACCATCATCAGTATCATTGTCCGGACCTCGTTCTATCTGGAATATTGTTTCCTTGTCTCC
Organism: Sutorius eximius; assembly: GCA_038089815.1. Lineage (NCBI taxonomy): Eukaryota > Fungi > Basidiomycota > Agaricomycetes > Boletales > Boletaceae > Sutorius > Sutorius eximius. The sequence goes on from JBBPLN010001090.1 coordinate 260, forward strand.
AGACCTCGTTCTAGTCCGGAATATTTGTTTTCAGGTTATTCTCATTGTCCGAATCATCTGGACCACTCTCCAGCACTGCAGTCAGTCTCAGCAAACCCTTCTACACTAACAACCTTACCTACAGAACCCCTGGGACGAACCTATTCGCCCTACCTCACACCCCCTATTTACCCTACAACGCGCCTCATGAGTGGCTTGGTCTGGGGAGAAGATGAGGAGGTCGTCCATATAAATGACAAGCCACCCTTCGGTGATCATGTCGCGGAAAGAGTCGTTCATGAAGCGTTGGAAGGTGGCTGGGGAGTTGGTTAGACCAAAGAACATGATGGTCGGTTTGTAGAGTCCTTTGTGTGTGATGAAAGCCGCCTTCCACTGATGTCCATCCTTAATGCAGACATTATTGTATCCCCAGCGTACATCGAACTTGGTAAAGAGTTTTGCGTCATGGAGTTTATCAGTGAGGTCAGAGATAAGAGGTAGGGGGTAGGCGTCGCGGACGGTATACTCATTGACATATCAGTAGTCCTGGCAGGGACGGAGTTTTCCATCTTTCTTTTTGACGAAGAAAAATGGTGATGCTTGGGGCAAGTTTGAGGGTCAAATTTTTCTGGCATGTAGGTTTTCTTCAAGGAATTCCTCAGTGGCTTGGTGTTCTTGCGGGGACAATGGATAGACTTTGCTGATCTTTGGGGAGAAAGATTCATCTAGGTTAATTTCATGGTCGTACAGCTGTGACGGTGGAATGTGTTCGGTTGCTTCTTTAGAAAATACCGAGGCGAAGTCGGCATATTCAGGAGGTAGTGTAGCTTTCGGCTTGGCCTTGTTGGCTTCAGCGGCAAGTTCCATGGTGGTAGTAAGTCAGGCTATCTGAGCCGAAGGGATGAAGCAGGATCCGCAGCGTATCATGCGGTGCATGAGGCGATTGTTAAGGGCATGTTGGGAATAGAGTTGAGAGAGAGCGGGTTTGGTGTCTTTGTCCATGTCAAGGTAATTGTATAGTCTGGCATCCCAGCCGGCATCTATGTGGTGGTGGCAAGGTTTCCTTTTGGCGAAGGTTGGTTGGAGGCGTAGTTTGTTCCTTTGTTCATCAATGGAGTGTTCCTGAAACAGGAGTTTGGATTGGTCTGTTGACTCATTGATGGTAAGGGAATTGCCAGCCCAATCAATAGCGGGGTTGGCTAGACGGAGCCAAGGGTGTCCAAGGATGATGTTTTCTCGTCCACAGTTGATAAGGTAGAAGGTTACTCAATGGGCAATTCCTTCGACATTGACAAAGAGGGTGGCGGAGAATTTGATTTCCCCTGCTTTATTACGGGAGCTATCCACATTATGAATGTGGAGGGGTTCCTTGAGGCGAGTGGTGGGAAGTCGATGTTTTCGGGCGAAGCCCCAGTTGAGGCAATTGATATCTGCACCACTATTGATAAGGGCACGGGTGTCGATGACTTGGAGGTTGTGCAATGGTACCACGAGTTGAATAGGGATTTGGATTCCTTTTGTAGACGATGGTACAAGTACACGAGCACATACTGGGGAAGGGGAATCTTGCGTCGAACGAGATCCCCTTTTTAAAAATCCTTTTTCGGGACAGTGAATCTAACCCTCCTAATGGTGGGTCCTTGGTCTTCTTTGTCATCCTCGACTTCCTTTAAGGCAGGGATGTCTCCTTCGGTAGCGACGCGTTGAACGTGTGAGGTCTTCTTTGGCTGAGTCGGGGTGGTGAATGCCCTGCAGTCTTTACTTCCATGCCCAGGTTTGCGGCATCGGAAGCAAAGTTTATCCTTGATACACCGAGCTCTTTCCTCGGTGGTGAGTTTGGCAACACCAATAACATTGACATCCATGGCATTGGGGTCTTTTTCTTTCTTGGGATGAGGGGTGAAAGCGGGGGTATATGGTGCGGGGCCTGGGTGTTTGCGGGAGGTTTCGATGGCAGGGGATTGTTCACCAGCATCCCATTCTCAGGCAGCTTCTTCGTACCATTTTACAATGGTGGTGGGGGTGGATTGAAGGCAGTTCATGTTCCGCATAATCCACGGTGGGATTCCGTGGGCATAGTACCCTATGAGGGCGCTATCTTCGGTCAGTCCAGCTTCGGCTACCTTGTTCTGGAAATCGGCTGTATATTCTGTGAGCGAGGGTTCCCATCTTTCTCGTCCCTTGCTTTCCATCCTGGTGATAGAGAGCCAGTGAACAGTGGAGGTAATGGTGCCTTGTTGTTTAAAGGCTTTGAGGAAGTTTTCGATAAACCTCTCGAAGGTTCCGAGGGTAATGGTGGTACCGGAAATAGCCTTTTTTCGGAAGGTGGCGGCCCAAGCGAGGGCTGATCCATCGGTCATGTAGGAGAGGGCGAAGGTGATGTACTTCTCATCCTTATCGTAGACAGCAGCATTGACGTGGAGGTAGAATTGCACAGATGCGATCCATGCTTTAGCTTTTGTATGATCACCGTTAAAGGCGTCTGGTTGTCCAAGACAAAGTTTGGTGGGTTTGGAGGTCATGTTTCCGGATGGTGGTGTGGGTGGGTTGGTTATGAAGGATGTTCCTCCTGGAGTGATGATAATGGGGTTATGGGTTGCAGTGGGAGCAGTTGATCATGGGGTTTGGAGTGCTCGAGTGTACGGGTGTTGAGGGACGGTACGAGTAGGGGTGGGTGATGGAGGAGTTGGGGCACGAGGGAGAGTGAGAGAAGCTGAGAGTTCGTAGGCTAAGTCAGTGGTTTCTACTTCTCCTTCAGGGGTGTGTAACGTCTCATCAGGGTCTTCTACTGGTGAAGGGGAACAAGGGGGTGATCTGGAAGAGTCCGAGGCGGGTGCGGTGGATTCACAAGGTTGTCCCCAACAGGGATTGGTAGGTGGTTGGTGGGATATGGTGGCGGCATATAACGGTGATAGCCGCTAGAAGGAAAGCTAGTTCCTTTGTTACGCTTGGCCCTGGTAGGGACGAGCGTAGCCTCTGTAAAACTAAGCGGTTGGTAACGAGGTGCTGAAGAGGAATCGGCTTAGCATGTTCGTGGTCGAACGGGGAGTTCCCTTGCGAGGAATGACTAAGGTGGGACTGATGCTGGCCTTCCCCTAGAACTGCAGTCTAGGTTGGTGGACTCCGACCTGTAAGTTGTGGATGACGAGAGGAGGAAGCGAGTGCTAGATTGCAGGAAACAGTAGGTACGACAGAGGGGAACTAGCTTAGCCCGAAGTATTCAAAGGGCTAAGGTTTAAGTACTATGCAGGGTGAAGGGTTCCATAGCAAGCTGTGACTAAAGATAGCGAAATGACACATAGCCTGCGAAGGCGGTGTGAAAGGTAATGATCAAGATGTATCCGAAGTACTGGTAAATGAGATCACGAGGCTGTGTAATGAGAACAGCCTTAGGAGGCAATGTCCATAGAGATGAAGGATAATCCCAGGGGAATCCCGGGCGAGGCTATGGAAGATGTTGCTAATGAAACGAAGCGGGTAGAAGTATATTGTAGGAAAAGAAAAGTGTACCTGGTGAACCGACTCATAACACATACACTCCACACAAAGTAAATGAAATACCACCCTGACACACCCATGACCAAACAATATGATGGCATAAGGAGCCCTTTGCAAAATCACCCTGTGTTCAAGGCGCCATCAGACAGTATATTTAAAGATCTCATGGCAAACCTCCCATGTCACCATGCCACAGTGACATTCTCGATGAGGTCAGGGCACATACCCCTCAACAAACAAATGCACCGCATATCTTTAACTGACAACCCGTCATATCCCCACTGCCCAGATCACAATGAAACTGTCATGCACATACTCCATCACTTCCCAAACTACTCTTGTCAAAGGGACCAACTCTGAAATATCATTCATGGGAAAGCCAGACAATTGTCCAAACTCAGTGACCCAAGGTGTATTGACTACACCCTCTGCACTCATGACCCACCACATGGTCATATACATAGCCCCATACAGGCTTATGCTCGGTAGTCTGAGCCATTGTCATATGGTCACCATATAGTCAATACCTATACACACCTGTAGTATACTCACATGTAATGTCTGACATGGGGCGATGCCCCACCAGAAAATAAACAAGGAACCCAAATAAAAATCCCCCATTTGAGGGGTCTCATACCCCTTTTCTGGTGCAATGTGGAATTTACGCCCTGTCATGCAAGTTGTTTCTACACCACTGGCCTTCTGTTGTCTCTAGATGGACAGAAGGAATCAGCTCAACACAGCATGTCATATTGCAGCATTCCACAAAGTGGTGATGTTGCTCTAGGTGCACTGTAAAGGCTCAATGGTCAATCAGCTGAGCAACATAGCAGGTCATGAAAGGCTATTTCCATATCAGACAAGGAATGCAGATTTTGCTACAAGGAGAAGTTAGGAAGGGACAAAACACTGGCATTCTTAGGTGAATTGTTGGGGTGGAGAAAAATGTGCTGATTTGCATCACATTCATTTGATGTTACTCCAAAAAGGTTCACCAAGATTGCACATCGTTGGACTTTGCACCAAAACTACTTGGATTTGAGGTGCCCACTGGGGAATGTTCATGGTGGTGATGGAGCAGCTGGTTGGATACAAAACATTGGTGGATTCAGGGAGAAGTATCTTTAGGGACATCTTGTATACACACAGGTGAAGGCAAGGACCCAGTGATTTGGGTAACATCTAGCAGACAATGCTAATGCCTTGCACTTATAACATGTGGGACAATGTATAGGACCACTGTCCAGTGAAAATAAATAAGTGAAAGGAAAGTGGACCAAAATTCTACAAAGCATGTAGTCAAATGTGTAGGGAATGTTGGGGACCACATGTGAGATAGGAACAATATGTGCTGTGCTGTGCCATTTTCAAGATCACTTTTCCTACACTTTTGGACCATCCTTTCCCTTTCCACACTTTCCTAGAGTTTGTCTGCCCTCTTGCTATGCCCTTCCTTCTGCTTTTTCTCCACAGTTCTTACCATTTCAATAAACTAAATAAACTGAGTCTGAGGAGAAGCAGATTTACAACCTCACCGTATATGTTGAATCCCAAAAGTATCACCAGTGGATTGGATGAAAAGGAATGAACTAGAGGAAATACAATACATACACTGTGAGTGATGTGAAACCAATCTGACGAAAATGTAGGAAAAGTGTAGGCAAAAGTGTGGCTAAAGTGTAAGAACATCAGCAGACCTACTACCACTACTCAAGAGTTATGTTGTGAATGTTCCTCTATGGACAGCAAATGGAATGTTTCTGCAGCCTTCGCAATTCCTTGGCAGGATCAGGGATTGCAGGCATGATGGAAGGGACAGAGGTGGGAATGGAGGAACTGATGATTGGGATGTGCTTGTGGGATGGGACATTGGATGTGGTGGTTGTGGGAGAGGTGCCAGAACAATGTGTGATCCTTGAAGGCCCAGTTCTTTTGTGGTCTGATGGTGAAGCAGAGACAGGCAGAGTCTGATGGTCTGATGTCGGAGCAGACCTTCTGGTGGGGGGTAGTTGTACCAGTGCATCTATACAGCTGTTCACTTCAAAATGTACACAATTCAGACAGAGCTCATACCTTGCACCCCTGTGGTTGGCTGATCTGTTACCTGGATTGCTACCTCGCTGTCCATTGCTTGGTCTTCCATATGCAAAAGGCCTGATACTGATCCTCTCATTGGTGGTGCAGGCTCACTTCCCCTCCTTTGGGACTCTGTGACCGAATTGTCACCTATACCGTCATTTGGTGCTTTCACAGGAACAAGGTTACTACCCCCTATGCCATCCCAGTCAACATTTGAAAAGCATTATGTATGTGACAAACCTTCATCTGCATCTGTCAGCTCAGCAGCTTTCTTCACATTCTTCTTCTGCCCTCACCTTCCTTTGCGCCTTCTTGTTGCTGCATGTGCATGTCATTGTGTATGACATGACAGGTAGGAAACATAGCTATGATTTTACTTACACTTGTCAGCTCCATGCCACTGGAAGAACATATTGGTGGCAGCATCTGCCAGCTTTTTCCAATCCCTGGATGGAATGTTCTTACATAAGTACTGATAGTCTGCACCCAACCAGGTAGAGTCATTGTTGTCCTGGAGTGAATAAAAGGTCTCCCAGTCTGCAACCATGTGTCAATGTAATGAAGGGAAAACAGGACAAGGTGAGAGGGATTCACCAAGGCTTTCCACATCCTGGCACTCCAATATTACATCAGAATTCTGCAGTCTCCAATGCCCAACAATGTCATACTCATGACAGCCAATGAAGTGCTCAATCACCAAGTATTGGTGAAAGAGGTGTGAGCAATACATCTCGACTGCCTGGTGCTTTCTGGGAGTCATCAGCAGCCCTTCAACGATACCATCCATATACATAATATATTTCTTCATCATTGCCGCATGAGATCAGGGACATTGTGCCATCACTGAAGAATCTCCATAAATACTTGCTGACGCCATAGGAATTATTGGAGGTGTTCATATTAGAATGAAGGAACTTCAATGACATTAGAAGGGGTTGGCTTTTTCAGCTCCACATTCATGACAGTCACATTAAAGAATGGGGAGTCACCCAGAGTGGAAGGATAGTAGTGAATGAGGCAAATCGTTTGCAGCAGCGCATCGTCGGAGCAGTATGTAGGAAAAAGCCGATCAGTCATTGTGTTCCTGAGGTCAAATGTGTAAAGTACACAATATGTTTGGAATAGGTTGTTTTTATAGCTATCAAGCTGTCAGGTGACTATACCCAAATTAGGTTGGCCAGAAATGGTAATAGACTTCCAGAGAAACCTACAGCTTCAAAGTTACAATCCTTGTTGAACAGTCTTAATACAACTGTAAACATTCTGTGATTTTGAATGCACTGCGAACATGCCATGAAAATACTATGAAGGCACTGTGTGGAATATAATATATTCAACTCAGTTATGGAAATAGGGTGCCTAAATTGTTGCTTGTTATAGATATCCATCAGTGATGACATCACTCCTTTGTGCCACCCTGATGACACTTCACACACTATCTAATACCACCACTGGAACATAAATGGCAATGCAGGCTCATTGCTCACCAATGAAACATAAGAAGTAAGAAACAAACAAGCTGACAGCCATACATTCCACCCTGAATTTTTTCAATTCCATGTCTGAGCACTTTTTTTCATCCCAGTCACCTGTTCAGCTATGTGGTCATATTCATGGTGTCCAACAAAGTATCAAACTGAAAGATGCAGGTCAAAGAGATGTGGTTGAAACAGTCCTAATTCTGTGTGCTTCTCTCTGCCAGAGAAAACGAAACCCAACATGGCATAGGCATATAGCAATGTACTGCAAGATGAGTGATTCTGGATCCTGAATGTGGCTATAAGAACTGAGAAGCATGCTGCTGGGGTATCTCAAACTGCCATCACATGTTCTGGCTGCTCAGCAGTCACAAAATGCAAAACCTTTAGATATACAGCAGAGCTATCTTTCTGTGCAGAGTTTTATTCATGTACATGAGAAACCACCATTCTCTCCACTTGTCGGCACTCAGTTCCTCTTTTGGGTAGTGATTCCCATAGATAATCATGTTGTGGAGGAATTCAGAGAAACTGATACCAATACTACCCCATACAAGATCCGCGATGAGGATTCCTATTGCTACTTCAGAGGTAGGAGACACCTTACATCGCATGTCAATGGACACAGCGGATTTCCAGAAATTGTTGTTGTCATTGAAGGACTGATAGACCACAGTAGTGGGGATGTACAAACATGCCACCATATATTGCACACTAGCCAAAGAGATGTTGACGAACCCATACACACATACTACACATAGTGTACCAACGTATATATCAAAAAGGAGATACTGGTGTTGGTATAGATGTCAGCGTCCATAGATCATGGTAACACAACCATAAGCAAAATTTATCCATATCACAGCCACTATGAACATACTATGAACAGTACATGAACATTTTACAAACATATACATGCAAATGCAATGCAACAAACACATGACAACAATAGGTAATATTATTACGAACAATCGAATCCTGCGATTATGAACAATAACAAACATGACCCAAGTGCTTGTGTGGATGATCAAAAGAGATGGCTGAAGCAAGCCTAGGGCGTGCTGGATGTAATGAGGCAGAAGCAATGACGGTGATGGTGAGGAAGTGTGAGGTGGAGACTCAGCGGCACAAACATGAGGCACTTGCTACATGTGTTGGTGACGTGTTGGATCTCTCGGAGCATAATGCTCAACATAAGAGCTCAGTACTGAGGCCGTTGCCAGAGTATGTGAGAGAAAAGTTGAGTATATCAAACTGAGGGACTTAAGGTCCTCAGTGAACTACTTATATACGTACAAACACAAGGTGCCTCAGGGCAGGTGCAGGAGTGTGTATGACTAAATAAAGGAACGGGCCACATGTAGAATGGAAGGAAAGTATCGGTAATGAAAGCGGCACATTAGGAATGAGGCGGTGGCAGAATGGAAGTAGAAGGGTGTGGTGATTAGATCAGCCACGATAAATTAGATCAGATCGGGAGGATCGAGATGAGATCTCGGAGATCTCCATTGGAGATGAAAATGAAAAAGGGGGCTTAGAGCCAGCCGTGTGAGGCTGTCCTACTTGTACACCCATAACACAACCCACTAAAGAGATAAACCTGAAGATTAAGGTTTCTCCACTTGCCAAAGATAAGAAATGGATGAAGGCAGAAGCCCTCTTAGACAGTGGGTCTAATGCCATATTTGTCAACTCTACTTGGGTGGAACAGAACCAAATTCTGCTTACCAAACTCAACCACCCCCTTCCTGTCGATAACATGGATGGCACCAAGACCTCTGCCAGCAATATCACCCACACCACAGAATTAATTATTGATTTCCAAGGTCACTGAGAAAAGGTGATAGCTGAAGTCACAGATCTTGGCAAAAATACCTTCATTCTCAGTTATTCATGGCTGAAACACCACAACCTGGACATTAATTGGGCTGATGGAACAGTCCACTTGATACAGTGCCCTCACCACTGTCACACGCTCCAAGAAAAGAGTGTCTTCCTTAGGATCATTGAAAAGGAAGAAGATATCCAATACCAGGTGTATGCCACTATCTGTGCCCTAGAGAAGAAAAAGTCAAAGACGGAAGTGACTGTGGAACTGGAAACAGCTGAAAGGCTCATCCCTCTGCAGTATCACAAATTCATTGAAACCTTCCATAAAAGGGAATTGGAGCACATGCCCAAGTGCAAACCATGGGATCACACCATTGATATGAAAGATGGGTACAAATCAAAAAAGGGTAGATTGATTCCCCTTTTGGTTATGGAGCAAGAAGAAGTCTCTGCCTTCATTGATGACCAATTATGAAAAGGATATATCTGCCCCTCCAAGTTAACCTTGCCAGTGTTCTTCATCCCCAAAAAGGATGGAAAGAAGTGCATGGTTCAAGATTACAGGTACCTGAATGAACACATGGTCAAGAACAACTACCCCCTGCTGTTAATTGCACAGCTCGTAGATAAACTAAAAGGAGCTAGGCTCTTTACCAAAATGGACCTTCAATGGGGCTACAACAATGTATACATCAAAGAAGGAGATGAATGGAAAGCCACCTTTGTATGTCACAGAGGTGCATTCAAACCCTTAGTCATGTACTTCAGGCTATGCAATTCCCCCACTACCTTCCAAACCATGGTCAATGACAGTTTCACCAACATGGATGACATGGTGGTAGTTTATATTGATGGCATCCTAATCTTTACAAAAATGGATGATCAAGCAGAACACGACTGGATTGTGAAAGAAGTTTTATGTCGTCTTCAAGAAAATGACTTATTTGTCAAACCAGAGAAATGTTCCTTCTCAGTTAAAGAAGTTGAGTTCCTCAGCATGACCATGGGACAAGACGGAATCAAGATGGACATGGATAAGGTTAAAGCCA
>JBBPLN010001091.1:0-10170 GCA_038089815.1 Sutorius eximius
AGACATGTGGGACATCTCCACTGGAACTGGAATGATGGATGCTATCCTGTGGCCCATCAGAGCCAGTTTCTACGTGTGATGTCTTGACATCAAATGTGACCTTTCTTGTGATCACTACCTCAACCCTACGACCAGGTTTGCGTTTCAGAGGCCTTCCTCTTGGCCTTTGTGGTGCTATGCGAATTCTCTCTTCTATAGGCAACAATTGAGTTGGTGAGAAAGCTATGTTATTCTAATGATCACACCTTCATGTGCCCCAGAGTTTGAAGAAAGGCTTGATTTGCCATGAATGATATTCTGTTTCAAAGGGCATCCTTTCTGCTGAGGTGCTGAGTTCATATCCATTAGTAAGAGGCCAGGAGAGGGAATAGATAAGATCTCACATGTAGAAGATTGTTGATCTTCAACAGATTCAGAGGAGAGATGGTGGACCAAGGTGAGACAGTTCTTGTATATGGTGTTTAGCTCCTCCTCATCAATGGGAGACTCTATCTCCGAGTCCTCTGACATGTCCAGAGTTCTAGATTGGATGTTCTTCATGATTATATCATAGAAGGGAGACAGTGAGGAAGAGCTAGATGAATCTCCTTCATCTTCATGAGCCACAGAGGAAGAAATATTGTCCAAAATATTGTGGAAGACAAGTTGTAGTCCATCTTCATCAGAAGAAAGCATGTTTCCAAGGAGGGATGGGCTATAATTGGTTTGAGGTACCATAATGATGGAGGTATGAAAAAGAATCAGTTCAGTTGCCATGTCAACATTTATGTAATCATGTTGTCATGTTATAAAAACGATTTTAAATTACCCAGATGTTTCTTGCCTCGCTCTCCACAGCATTTTCAGATGGCTCCCCCTTCAAAGAAGAACTTTCTTACTTTTGCTTCCTGCAATGAGCTTGAACGTATGTATTTTTTCTGACCTCAATTCAAGCTGGATATGGATATGCTCAATGGCTACAGTCACCAACCTCATGAATGCAGATGATGAGGTATTGGATGGAGAGGTAGATGTGCCAGAAAGCATGACACATACATTCCATCTAGGAGAAAGGTAGGAGAACATGAACATGTGCAATGCTCAACATGTGCAAGGGATTGAAAATCCTCTATTAGTATAATGATTCAAGGAGAGGATGACATGATTTGGTATGGAAAGATCCAGGACATTAGGGTGCAACACCTGAAGAGGATCACTGTAAGTGTCATCTATTTCATATGCAATGGGAGCAAGGTCATGAAGATAGTTTCAGAAGGCATGGGTGGAGGTGCAGTGGTATTACAGAAAGCATGACATAGAAGAAACTAGGTAAGCAAGAATGATACATTTAGGGTGAACCACACCGCCAGTTGAACATATTGCCTGTGTGCAGCATTAGAAATCATGTGGGCCACAATGAGCTGGTGATGTCAGACCACACAGACATCATCTCACCTGAACAAATCATATGTAAGTCATCTCTTGCTTTTCTTGGTGAATTTTCAGGCAAGACATTGACATTAACACTGATCCTAATTGTAGCTCCAGCAGATGTACTACAATTTGTGGAAGAGTGTGTGTATGGGCGCTTCATAGACTCTGATGATGTCTACATGCGATGGTCGATGCGAACTGCAGGCAAACAAGCACTTGAGGTGAGTTTACATTGTGAAAGATGTCGATGTTGATGGATGTGGTGATCCTGTGTATCCTCAGGGACAAACCTGCCTGTGTACTGTGTGCAAGAATCCCTACAACCCAGACAAAGGTCAGCAGAAGTACTGCCGGGGTTGTAAAAGTTGGTTCCATAATGCCTGCTGCAAGCCAGTGAAGAAAGGAGATGACACCATCAAGGAGTTCATACAGGCACTGGCAGAGAATGCAGGAATCAAGGTGGATGATGCATTTGTGGACATTCTGTGTGTCCCCATCTGCAGAGGGAGGAAGGCAGGTGTGGTGGGAAATGGGGAAAAAATAATACAGATGTGGAACAGGTTTGAACGAGCCATGCAGGAGAAGAGGGATTTTGAGTCTGACTGGGTGCAGGATGTGGCACCAGAGTTGCTGAAGCAAGCAGGCGAATCACAGACACACCATCTATGTCCAGCTTGTTCTCACTTCATGTGACCCAACATAAGGATGGATGGATGGCATATACATACACATGATGTATTGCATAAGACTATTTATCACAGACCTGCTTGTGCAGATCGCATGCAGCTGCGAGGATGATGTATCCCTTTTGGATCTCAGAATCGACTGTTTTACCATGTTTCTCCCTCAGTTCCTTGAAATGGATTCCCAGCATAGCAGTATCTCTCACAAGTCTTTGCTTTGTCCAGCGATCAGATTTTTAGACCTTGCAGAATTGTGTGGTCATGCATGCACATGTACACCTTTCTCTGACTTCAGCGGTGCAAGTATGTCAGCAACAGCCGATTTGTTTTGCTTCCTTGCTGCCCTGATAAGCAGCAACACATTCTTCAGCTTGAAAGAAAATGTGATTGTGTGAGTATGAAACAACATGCAACTGCACTGCACTTACCTCTGGACTAATTTCAGTGCTCCTCACCCTGCACTCCATTGCCAATCTGTGGATGGTGGAGGGAAGTGCATTCAGCACTGCAGCTATTTCATCCTGTGTGAATGGAGTAGACATAGACTGTGACTGAGATGAACCACCCATAGTACTGAGTGTTTTCTGAGTTGAATCAGCAGGTGGTTCAGTCGCTTTCTGTGGTGTTGGGGAAACATCTTGAACACGTGGCCTCTGTTTATACACTGTTGGTTTCTTTCGTGGGCTGATGGTGATGTGGACCTTGTCATAGTGGTGTTTTCTGTGTGTCTGAGAATGAGAAGGGAGGGTGTGGCTACGGAGGACTCGGGTGGTGATGAATTCCTTCGCCTTCTCTGGCTGCTTTCCTTTGGGATGCTTCACCGTTCCTTTGGGGCGACCTCTAGATCGTTTGGAGCTGGGTATTTCCAGGTCTTCTGGAGGGTTAGGGCCTGGTAGTACAATAAGATCGCTGGAGGACTGAGGAGAGCTGAATGCATCTGTGCAGGGTGGTGGGGAATTTGTGCTGTGAGTCCTGGTCATTGGTATCCCATATGATGAGCCACATTCAATCTAATCAGTGATCACAGTAGACTTGGGGGGAGAATTAGGAGGGTCGATGGATTCATACAACATTCGATCTGCATTTCCATCGTAGCTGTAGCTTTCAGTTGGAGAATGTATTGAGTCCCATTCTGATGCGCTGGATTGTGATCCAGGCAGATCTTTGATCCCTCTGATGTCACCAGACGTTGACATTGGGGAGGAAGGTCTGGACCATTCCATTTCGTGCTCAGAAATGTCACTTGTGAGGATGGTTTCTTGGAGGGAGGTCGAATAATAATGATACATGAAATTGATTGTAAAATCTACTTACGAGAGAGAGGACCGAATGCAATGAATGCGTCGAAACCCACCAGGCCCTCTTCTTCCTGCTCATGTGCTACCCCGCTTCCGCCCTCATCTTCCTCCACATGTGCCACCTCGCTTCCACCCTCTTCTGCACCCCTGCTATCCCCCACTGGCTCTGGCTCTGGCTCTGGCTCTGGCTCTGGCTCCTCTGCCCTCGCCTTCCCTTTCACATCCTTGTTCCCCTCTTCCTCTGCTTTGTCACCTTCCACCACTCCATCGTCCTCCTCCTCCTCCCTTCCCCCTACTGGGCTGGTGGTTATGCGCTTGCGACTGCGCTGCTCCTCTTCCTCATCTCCTTCTTCGACCCGCTCACGTTTTGTCCCCTGTATCTGCTGTGAGTCAGCTGAGTCATCTATATGGGTTGGTTAGCATGGCCGAATTGTATCGTAGCAGTGCTGGTAGTTCTTACTATTTCCGCGTGATGTACCTGTTCATATGATTGGATCAGTAATACAGACGTGCCTAAGTTCATTGACTTACCAGGGTCTGTGGGTGCGTCGACATCCATGTCAGGCTCACCCTCAGCATCTGCATCCATTTCAGGCTCGCCCTCAGCATCTGCATCCAATTCGTCTCTCTCGTCCCCCCAGGGTACCCAGGCTGAAACTAGACCATATGTCAGCCAATATCATCTGGTCTGATGCGCGACTTACTCCACTCTATGTCGAGCGGCCGGGTGTACCACTCCTCAACTCCCTTCCACAGGTCTTTCAGATCGGATTCCTCAATGGTCTCAATGTCATACCCAAACTGCACACCCTCCATCGCAGGCGGCAAGCGATTCACATATTCGTCAAAGTCTTGTGGGACGATGTTAGCACTACATGTAATAAGAGAGATAGAAACTAGAGCTTACCAAAGTCGGCCCATGACATTTGCTCAATGTTGATGGGACAATTCCTTCGGAAATGTCCTACGGTCTTCGGATCATGCTTCTCAAGAAGGAATTCAGTGATTAAAAACTCCTCGAAATTTGCCGACCTGTAGTTTGCGATCTCGGAGAGGGGGATGTTGAGACAGGGCCGGATGAGCGCCTCCAGGACGTTGTCCAAGTGGACGATGTTCTTGAGTATCGTCGGCAGTAGGGCCTTCACCTTGGACGCTTTGCGCTTGCGGTAAGACTGGTACACGGTGATTAGCAGATAGTACCGCCAGAGGAATATGTCTATCTCGGATCGATAATATTCCGGCAGGTAGACACGATGGTCTTGGTGCTCCCTTGGGTCGTGCAGATTCTGCTCCTTCATTTCGATGACCCCTGGAGTATTGTGGTTGTACACGGAGTATCGGACCTGGAATATATAGTCCTTGTGCAGCTCTGTGATCGCAGACGTTGGCCAATAGTAGTCGGACATGTTTGGCAGTTAAGAGGAAGATGGGTGGGGGGGGGATTTGAAAGAGTGGCAAGGACGATGATGATGCACGCGCCCTAATATAACCGCACGATGTGTGTAACCCTAACCTAAAAATCGTTCGGCACATGTTCGACAATTGTTCGGCATGTGTTCGACTAGGTCTCCATGGCTATTGTCCTTCCTAAAATGGTAATCGATGGATTGGTTCCATAAGGTGGGAGCGCACACATGTCGACAATAGTAATGTCACAACGGCACGCACATTCATTGACGTCTGGTCATTAGTCTGGCCTTTATGTAAAGCGTATTAAGGCCAACAGGTACACCCTTCCCTCCATAAACCCAACTGTGCGCACGAGCCATGGTGAACTCTCGTCGCTTGGTCCAAGGTTATGAGGTGTGTATCCACACCTGCAATTCACAGCAGTGCAGGAACGGGAAAGGAGGCCACCTCTGGCCGAAGGAGGGTGGATCCTGTCCAAGACATGCACAGCTTTCACGAAGACATGCCACATGCTCTGATGCCTGTCCTGGATGGGCCGCCCTGAATGGTGCACGGACACGGAGTGCGAAGGCACGGGATGCGACACGAGATGAGCTCATCGAGCATCTCTCCACAGAAGTTGCAAATGCGGAGCTGGCCCGGCTTGGGCTTGGCTCAATTGCTCCTGCTAACGAGGCAAGGTAAGTCGTGCATTTGCATGTATCCATGATTTGTGTGTGGTAACATATGTGTTCATATGTGCAGCACGTCAGGAAACGAGGATGTCACGATGGACAGTGCCGCCATACCCATACCCGAGGCACAGGATGTTAGCGAAGAAGACGGACATGACGATCAGGATGTGTGGGGGGAGGAGATGGACATCGATGACGGCGATAACACTTTGTCTCAGCAGGGTCCCTCGGCCCTTGTGGTCCCATCCAGAGAGTCGTCCAGTGGAGAGTCAATGCGACACCTCTTCTCGAGGTCTGGGTCATCAGCACCATCGATCGTCATTTCACGCAGTAGCTCCTCCTCGAGCGAGGTTCCTCTGATCAGGTTCACCCCGAGTGAATCATCGCTCAGATCGTCATCGCCCCCACTACCGAGTCCTGAATCATGGTATCCGCTCGAAAGGTCCTCTACGAACCGCATATCTCTCCTGTATGTCCCCGAGGAGAGCCGGGCATCTTCCCGCCAGGTCGCACAACACGACCTTAGTTGGGGTCAACGGGTGATCGATGAGGAACAGTACGCAAGGGTATGCAACCTGAAGGGATTTATATACAAGGTCGGGAGCAACAGTTCAGGTGTACGAGTGCTGGTCTTTGAGTGGGTAAGCCTGTCTCATTTGCACCGCATTTGCGGGACACTTACCATCTTCCATAGCTGTGGGTCATGATGCAGTTGGAGCGTTTCGACTATGGGAATGCCTTCCATGTGACATACATGCCATGGGAGAAGTTCAGAGCAATCGTCCTCAATCCTCAGGCCAACCGGCAAGGCTGGAACATGATGGCCCGAATGGATTGCATCGTCGGCGGGATCGATTACAGTGTGGATCATCGGTGAGTTCACACAATGAGCTACTGGGTTGCCGTACCATTCACAGCATTTATTGCAGTTCTCTAGACAACGTGTACAATCTGGACGCCGACGCCTTCAGAACATACGAGATGCATGTGGATCTCCTGGCAGACGAGGTCCAGTTCTGGCCCCCGATACAGCAGGTGCGGAGCACGGCGAGCAAATGGCCTACGGTACGGCATCTACTGTTTATCGCAAGGAGTCAGAATACGTATGCGCCACACACGACCATCTTGAACGACGGTGCAGAGATTGGCGAGGACTGTGTTCTCAAGAGGAGCCACAGCGACTGTGGCGAACACATCGTCCTTCCGTCAGCACCAGCGAAAGACCGATCTTGGATGTCGCTCAAGATGCATATACACGAAGACGAGTTCTGGATGGCACAGGAATATGTGCCGACACTGCACGAAATAGGGGAGTGGAGAGTGTTTATCATTGGCGGAAGGATCCTATGGGTGATACATACGTTCAAGAAGAACAAGAAATGGGTGGGTACCCCAGTAAGTTCGTATGTCTCCATCGACGAGATCAGGTACGTATGAACATTGACGTTGGCATGCATCAATACAAATCCTCATGCAAACATTCGTATTCATAGCGAGATGATGAAGCAAGGGCCACACTCAGCTGACGCGTGGCGCAAGGGGATCGTAAACCCGAACACCGGCACCTTCATAGTGCGGGGGGCAGCAAAGAAGGAGTTTCAGACTTATGTTCTGGGTACATGGCATGCACTCGTGCTCCGCGAGACACGTGCAATGGGTGCAAAGCCATCCATATGTACCTTCTGCCGGTTAGACATCGGGATTCGGATCAAGCCAGGTTTCCGTCCGTCGTATTTCGTGAACGAGGTCGAGAGGACTCCGACCACGAGCATGTGGCTTGCATGCAATACCATGGATACCCTGGGGACATTGGCAGATACGTTCGGCATGGTACTGAGACAGTGGATCAACGACATTAGAAACCCATATATAGTATGAGCTCATAGTAGTACTATCTGTGTTACAACTTACAAGAGAGTTCCCTTGGTTCGGCATGGTGTGTACTGGGTATCCAATGGATGATCCTTTGTTCTATCTGTGTCATCCATTCACCGTTCTCAAGAATGTGAATGGTATGTAGGCCATGGCCATAACAAGCCATAACTACACTGTGTTGGTGGGCATCGGCATATGTTCGGCGCATGTTCGGCACACATTTGGCAAGTGCTGACCTCATTTCCGTGGTGCATATCCAGCTGTATTGCCTCTGATTAAGTATGGGATGTGCTATCTAACGAGGGCGAGGCTGTAATAGTATGTCATCTGCATATGTTCAGCATATGTTCGGCAATGTTCGGCGCATGTTCAGCGCGTGTTAGACAAGTTCTGATCACATTTCGATGGTGCATGCCTAACTATGGTTCCTCTGATTGAGTATGGGGAGTACTATCTAACGGGGGCGAGGCTGTCATAGTATCACATGTGCACATGTTCGACATATGTTCAGTGCATGGTCGGCGCACGTTCGGCATGTGTTCTACAGGTGCTGATCACGTTTCAATATTGCATCTCTGTCCGACGATCTTTCATCAGTTTGAGGACACTGTGAGCTATCTAGCAAGGGAAGGCTGTATTAGTATGAGCATGTGTACATGTTTGGCATATGGTTGGACACCTTCCACAGGAAGGCTTATGCCTTAGATTTACCGCGCCGAACAACGTCAAACATATGCCGAACATGCGCCGAACATGCGCCGAACATGCGCCGAACATGCGCCGAACGTAGTGACTTATGGTCGGCTTGTGGAACATATGACTCATCCTACGTCAGATACATATAGGGTGTACTCTAAACACATGGGATATCATTCATGAAGATGTATGTAGCATGTCTACTGCGTCGAACAATGTCGAACATCTGCCGAACATCTGCCGAACATAATCAACTATGTCCAGTTTGCAAAGCCTATCACTTGCACTCTGCTTGATACATGCAGGATGTACTTTAAACGCAGTGGATATCATTCCGGAAGTTGTATGTAGCGGATCTACTGCGCCGAACGGTGTCGAACATGCGCCGAACATGCGCCGAACATGCGCCGAACATATGCCGAACTTCGTCACCTCACCTCTTTTTGCGAAGCATTTCACTCTCACTGCAGCAGCTACATGGAATATATATTGTAATGACACGATACATCATTCTGGACGGCGTATGTATCAGATTGAGCGCGCCGAACAATGCCGAACATGCGCCGAACATGTGCACCACAAGTGGGATGTGTGATCAGATTTTCTGATCCAGACCACAAGCAGCTGCAAGAATGATATAGCCCTTCTGAGCCTTTCTATCCACTTCTCTCCCATGCTTGTCCTTCATGCCCTTTAGATATACCCCCAGAAACGCAGTGTTCTTTATCAGTCTTCGCTGTCCAGTTGTGAGATGTATGTAGATGAAGCTGAAGTTGAACAGCCACACACATATGTGTCCTGCTCTGACTTGAACTGTACAAATATATCAGAAAGTGCAGACTTGTCCTCCTTTCTGGCTGCCCTGATAGCGAGCAACATCTTGGTCAACTTTGCAGGATGAAAACAATGAAGTCAGCTTGACATCGACATCGCATGGAATGATAAGATCCATTGAGTTTACCTCTGGATTGATGTCGGTACTGTCCACCTTGCACTGTTTCACCAATCGCTGGATGGTGGAAGGTAACGTCTCCAGAACTGACATGAGTTCAGGCCGAATGGGTCGCCCTTCGGCTTCATAAGTGGTCTGTGAAGTGTGTACATGGCTCATTTGAGATGAACCCTCCATGTAATCAAATGCAGTCGTCTTAGTTGCCACTGTTGACTGCAACGGCGTTTTGGCGTGTTGACGCGGCGTCGGAGATGCGTCTCGAAGCAATGGTCGTTTATCCATCACAGTAGCTTTCTTCCGTGGACTGATTGTGACCTGTACTCTGTCGTATCGATGTTCATTTGAGCTACTCGGCTTTGAGGAGCGGGCCTGGCTACGTAGAACCCTGGTTGTGATGAATTCCAATGCCTTGGTGGGATTCTTTGCCTTTGCTTTTGATCGATTTGCTTGTCCAGTGGGACGACCCCTACGTCGTCTGACCGGACGAGGACTATCTGAAACAGGAATGACTGCAGTGGCCCCTCTAGAGTTTGTGAATTCCATATGACCAGGGGAACATCCATCGATGGGTGAAGTGGAGCAGTTGGGTTTCGTTGTGGTCTCCGTACTGTGTAATGAAGGATTGATATGGAGAACACCACCTTTTGCTCCAGCATAGGATGAGGTGCTTTCAATTTCATCCATGATCGACGTAGATTCTGTGGGTGAATCAGGTGGATAAATTGATTCAGCCACTGCTTCCTGGATACTATCGTGATCAATCTCGATTGAGGATGCCCTTGAGTGTTCTGCCAGTTCACTAGATTGTGATTCGAGTTGCTCCATGATGTCATCAAAGATTGGCACTGGGTAGGGAAATTCTAGCTGAGCCATTGAATGCGCAGAGGTTGCACTTGATGCATCAGCTGTAGAGGAACGAGGATTGTCTGAGGAATTATATCGTACAATACGTTCACAGCATCTACTTACGAGAGGAAGGACCGATGGCAAGAGAGGGATAGAATCCCATGAGCTCCTCTTCGTCCCCCTCCAATGTGTCCGACTGTGGGAGCAGCGCCTTCTCCTTCTGCTTTCCCTTCCCTTGCACCTGAACTAACCCTTCATCTCTTACCGCCTTCTCCTCCCCCTCCTCCTCTTCCTCCCCTTCCATCTTTTCCTCCCCTCCCCCC
>JBBPLN010001092.1:0-10162 GCA_038089815.1 Sutorius eximius
AGTCGTCGATATACTGCTCGATATGTCCACGCTCCGTTTTGACAAGATCGGCAGTCTGTTCAAGACTGACGATGGTGGCTGGCGCATCGAGCCCTCCCCAGGGGACGATGACGTTCCAGAAGCGACCTACACGAGTGGTATAGAAGAATCCTTGGCCTTTGCCAACGCGCGCCTCCGGAAAATACAATACAACCGATTCGGATATGTCGCAAACGAGATTGATTACACTCGTCACTGGTTCATGCGTTCGCTCATCCCATGCTTTTACGACAATTCCCTTGACGTCAAAGGATTCCCCTTGATGCATGACGACTTCCACACCCAAAATATCCTTGTCACGGATGTCGACACCCATCCACGCATTACGGCGATCATCGACTGGGATGACACAGCCACGGTGTCTACATCGTCTTTCTGTCAGTACCCTCTTTTCATCGTCGATCATCCCGCATGGCCCAAAGACCACCCCATTCGCCCACGTAACGTCCGTGACCAAGCATCGTTCGACCGCCTAATGGACAAGGCAGAGAAGGACAAGTTCCCGGGAACGACACTGCCTTCTTTATCCCATGCATTTTCCAATTCCACGGGACTCTACATGCTCGAGCAATGCATCCACTACGAGTACATTTACCATAATTTATTCTGGGAACTCGTGCGTCACATCTTTGGGCCCAGTGTGGAGGAGAGCGACTGGGATGCGTATACGGACGGTCTGGAGAGAGGTCTGTTGAAGGATGTTGTGAATGGGCTCGCAGAGGAAGCTGATGTTGCGGATGACGCGAGGAAGGTGTTGCACGGCCAAGTTAACGTGGACGGTTTGAGCAGGGAAGAGTTTATCAAGGTGGCGGAAGAGCACAAGGATCAGTTCTCTACGGAAGGGAAGGTGCTTCCGTGGCTGGAGAAGGTCACATCAGCCCTTATAAACCCTTGTAAACCATACAATTAGTACGATTATTAACTGTTTTCACTTTGACATGTAAACAGGGTTAATTAAAATCTGTCAAACCTCTGGCCATATTTCTAGTATGCAGCGTTGCCCGCCTGCCAGACACTATGACGTAGGACTGGAAGGTGCGCACTTTCTAGGCATCGCCCTCAGGCTTGCCTTCGCTTCCGAGGACCGTCCTCAGTGAGGTTTTTCGCGTACCCTGAAGTACGAACACAGCATCATCGTCACTCTTCCCTACATCCAAAACCTTGATATAAAAAATAGATGATGCACCCAGCGTATCTTGGCACGACTTCGAGGCTCGCATGTACTCTACATGCGCAGATTCGACTCAAGGGTCCAGCCCACTTGATATTCTTATTACAATAATACAGTCATCTGCATCCACCGCCATTTGTGCCACCACCATCATTTGCGCCAACTCGAAAAAACAGGTTACCGCAACCACACAACCTAGCGTTTGGCCCCTGTACAGCACGCGGATCCTGTTCTATTATTGTAACAAGAACATCAAGACCCTCTGGGCGCCACCTGGACCCCAGAGTCGAATCCGCGCGTAGAGAGTATATGCAAGCCTCGAGGTCGTGCCAAATGTGCACCCTACCCACGCATCCCCTGCCGCCAAGGGCCCGGGCACGACACGCCTCCCCATTTTCTCCGAATCCACCCACCCTATCTCCTCTGCGACTGCGTGATAAACGAAACTCGACACAGTAGATGAACACTCTTACATTATAAAAATGAGTGGAAGAGGCACCCCCAGCTGTGCAGGCCTGGTATCCACACACGATTCGAGAGCGTCCACAATGAGATGACAACCTGATTGACATAGAATTGTGTGCGATTGCTAAGTAGGTTTGAGCACAACATAGCAGGGATTGCAGACATAACATTCATCCACCATTGACCATCTGTGTCTACTGACCCTACAAACTGGAGAATCACCCTAGCCATTGTACCTTTGCAAAGACGAAGACTCGCCTCTATGCAACTTGCATCACGACGGGTCAAACCAAACCTCCACAAAGGAAGGAAAAGCAAAAAATTCATCGACCAGCCCCAGAATAGTCTGAATCGAGTTGCACGCCTGCTCACGCAGACGCACGCCACAAAGTGCACTCAAGGACGAGGATCACCAAACAGGCAACCCCAACGTCCACCTTCTCGTTCCCCAGAGCACCACCGTCCCCTCATAGAGGATCTGGCGGTGACGATTCTTGTCGCGATGGAGAGGGATTCGCGCCTGCAAGCTATGAACAACGGCAACCCTACGGCACGCTGTGTACAGGCGCGAGTATATCAGAACGACCACCCAGGTGATCTAGCGTGGCCGCTCGCACTGCATGCTCGAGTCCCCGGCGTGCTATTTTGGGGTTACAATAGATGCTTCAGGCCTGTAGGCTGTCCATCCCACGAGCAAGGCGTCCCAAGAGGGACACGCGGGGCGATAAAGGTGATACGACGCCGGGATGCCTCAGCGAGCTCGCCCGATCCCCGCGACATCTTTAAAAGTCGGTCCCGCCCCGTGTACCTCGCCTGATGCCAGCTGATCGCCAGCCAGGGTCTTGGGTTAAGGGTGGGTAACTGATTTTCTGGTATGCCGCTCAGCTGGTTACAGCTGGACCCTGCGAGGGCCAATCGAGGGGGATGATATACTCAGACCTTACCCGCTCACGAGAGCGGACGTTGACGAGTCCCGTACGTGGTGAGCATCGTAGCCTTGGAGCTGGTCGGGAAGAAAAAGGAGATCCAGTTGTGGCTGTTTATATCAACATGTCACTGATTCACACGATTCACAGCCACATAATAGCATAGATAATAGAACAGGTTCGCTCATCTCCACCTCACAACTCGCATATATTCACCCTCCGTCAGTCCGCTAAACAGATGAAATTGGTTCCGTTCCCCGGCTACGAGCCCGACCATGATGTTGCTATGTCTGATTCCTCCTCTTCTGACTCGGAGCCATTTTTCTTTGAGAACCACCTTTATTAGAGGCAAATCCAGACTCGACATTGAAAATATCAAAATATGGTAGTACACATTAGATTTCAAGAATACATAGCACCACAGTCATGTGTAAAATATTGATCTACCGCACGCAGACACCGAGTAAACCAAGTCTCACCTTAACCCGACCAACAAAGTCAAAAATCTCCACGAAGGAGAAAGGGATTCCAAAAATTATACAAGACCAGCCCAAGAGTAGCCTGAATCAAGCTTCACGCCCAAAGGCGCAAGTCACGAATGACACTCGGACGAGCGAGCACACCAAAAAAAGAACCACCTTCTCGTTTCCGTCGAGCGTGGCGTCGCACCCAAAGGTACCACACTCGGGCCCGAAGGCATCAAGTCACCCGGCGCACCACAAGGATGCAAGCCAACTCCACCAACAGTTCAAGTTCACGGGTTGTATTTTGGTTGTAAAGCGACATGGGAGTCGCGGTGGAAGAGCGATGTGGTAATCGCAGAGGCAGGGTAGTGCCTGCGACGTGTTAGTCGCGGAGACAGGGCGATGCCTGCAACGTAGGAGTTGCGGAGGCAGGGTGATGCCAACGACGTGTTAGTCGCGGTGGAAGAGCGATGTGGTAATCGCAGAGGCAGGGTAGTGCCTGCGACGTGGTAGTCACGAAGGTAGAGCGGTGCCTGCAACGTAGGTGTTGCGGAGGCAAGGTGATGCCAACGACGTAGGAGTCGCGGAGACAGGGCGGTGCCTGCAACGTAGGAATTGCGGAGGCATGGTAGCATCAGGCCAAACCCCAAGGTCGGGGCAGGAACCCATCCGCCACGAATCTGCAAGCGACATTCACAGACTCGAGGGTTCCAGCATGGTAATGGCGGACTTATCTTTTGCCAGCGGAGAGGCCGTGCGTGACAGGCGTCCCATTGGGACACGTTGGAGGAAAAAGGTGGCACTTGCGGGGCGTCGTCTCGTCTGGTCCCTACGACAAGCAGACCTCTGCCTCGCCTCTCATAGAGGGTCTTGGGATGATGAGGACGGAGCGAGGGGACATGCTCAGGACTTGACACGTTCACGAGGGCAGACGGAGACCCGTCTTGTGCGAGGTGAACATCGTGACCTTTGCGCTGGTCAAGGTGAAGAAGTGAACCGGAGCCGGTCCAGAATTTAAACCTTTCGTTACCGAACAATTCCCACACTAGCAGGTTTCATTTCCAGCATGTCCATATTTGGGCCTAGGCCCAAGAGCCTAAACCATGCACTGCAGGTCGAGTTGGATGGTCAGTGCCACTAAAACCTCGATTCGAGAGCGTTCGCGATGAGATGACAGCCTGAATGACATGAAATTGGTGCAAACATAAAGTAGATTTGACAGCATAACATAACAGGGATTGCGGACGTAAAACTCTTTGACCATCGACCATCTACCTCCACTGACCCTACAAACAGGAGAATCGCCTTAGCCATTGTACCTTTGCAAAGACGAAGACTCGCCTCGACGCAACTTGACACGACGGGGGTCGAACCAAACCTCCACAAAGGAAGGAAAAACAAAAAATTCGTCGACCAGCCCCAGAATAGTCTGAATCGAGTTGCACGCCCGCTCACGCGGACGCGCGCCACAAAGTGCACTCAAGGACGAGGATCACCAAACAGGCAACCCCAACGTCCACCTTCTCGTTCCCCAGAGCACCACCGTCCCCTCATAGAGGATCTGGCGGTGCCGATTCTTGTCGCGATGGAGAGGGATTCGCTCTACTAGCCATGAGGAACGGCAACCCCTACAGAAACGCCGTGCATGGAACGGAATATGGCAACATGGTAAATGCGACCATCCGGGTAGGTGAACCGGTGTGGCCGTCTCAGGCTGCATACTCGAGTCCTGGCGTGTGATCTTGGAGTTGGGAAGAACCCTTTGTGCAAGCGGCTAACCATCCCACGAGCAAGACGTCCCAAGAGGGACACGCGGGGCGATAAAGGTGATACGACGCCGGGATGCCTCAGCGGGCTCGCCCGATCCCCGCGACACCTTTCAAAGCCGATCCCGCCCCGTGTACCTCGCCTGATGCCAGCTGATCGCCAGCCAGGGTCTTGGGTTAGGGGTGGGTAGCTGATTGTCTGGTATGCCGCTCAGCTGGTTACAGCCGGACCCTGCGAGGGCCAATCGAGGGGGATGATATACTCAGACCTTACCCGCTCACGAGAGTGGACGTTGACGAGTCCCGTACGTGGTGAGCATCGTAGCCTTGGAGCTGGTCGGGAAGAAAAAGGGGATCCAGTTGTGGCTGTTTATATCAACAACATGTCACTGATTCACACGATTCACAGCCACATAATAGCATAGATAATCAGTTCCGTCCCAGCCGTCTCCGCTTCCTCTCTCTGCCCCGCCGTTCCTGGTCACTTTCTTCGTACTCATCCGTCACGGCTTCCTCCTCTGACTGAGAGAACAGCTGGTTAGCCTTGCTAGTACGTCTTGCGCGTTCAGAGATATCCGCCTTGGTTAGCTTCGCTGTGGGCCGACTCCGCGACGCATCCCTGGCGCGCGATTCCTCACGGACATGGCTCCGCGTCCTAGGACGCGAGCGCGTAGAAGCCTCCGAATCCGAGGCTAGGCGGGTATGACTCTGCGAGAGCAGCGTGCGCGAAGTCGACTTGGGCTTTGTCACGGTAGCCCTCGCCTTGAGAGCGACCGTCGGCGTGCCGGGGCCACTAGCGGGGAGCGAAGCGGTCGTGGAGGAGCTGGCGGGTGGTTGGGGTCGAGAGACCGACCACGACTTTGTCTTGACCTTGGACTTGGACGGATGGGGCTCGTCGAGCGCCGTGCTCGTGTCCCCATCGCCCCCTGCTGCACCGCGGCGGGCCCTGTCCTTGGCTTTTGCGGCGCGGCCCGTGGTGCTGTCTGCGTTCTCGCTCTCGGATCCGGATGCCTCCTTGAGTGATTGGCGTGGACGCTTTCGTGTAGAACGGGGTACGAGCACAGAGGCTTGTGATCGGGCTGGGGAGGTATTAGACTTGCGCGCCGAGGACGTCCCGACGTTGCGAGATGGCGATGCATGCACATCGCGGCGCGGAGGCCGGTCACGTATCTGGCAGTTTGACTTGGGGCACGGCGTCAGCTTATCGTCGTGTATGGTCGAGTCTGTTCTGAACCGCGCGCGCTTGGCATCTGTCTGATGAGGGACGGGCGGGTCAGCTCGGATGGGGACCAATGTTGGGGGATGCTCACTGTGTGCCTCCCCTCGTAGCACCACCCGTCTGGTGGGCCCTCGCTACCATCGCCCGAGACTGTCTGCCCGCAGCAGCCCCATAGCGTTTCGTAGGTGCCTTGAGAGACACGGGAGACCAATGCGCTCTCGTCGTCGTGCGGAACGCGGCATGCCTTGTCTTTTTCTTCGTTTTCGATGTCGTAAAAGTCCTTGTGACACCGCACGCAGTGGAGCAGCGGGGGTGGCGCAAGGGTAGAGAAAAAGGTAGCCAGCTTGGCTACCGTGTTTGGAGATGGGGGACGGGCTGCAGTATCGGGCTGCAGTCCGAGTGTGGGGGAGAGGGATGGGGGATGGGATTGCGGGTGGAGGTGGGCGAGGGTGTAGGCATGTAGCGTCTTTGCCGGTATGGTCAGCATCAGATCATAGAGGGCCTTTGTTTCGCCCGGGCCAGCGGGCGGAGGGGATGGCGTTACCGGTGGTGGGTGCCCACTGCTATCCTCCGCCACGAGATCAGCGTCTCTCAACTCGGTGCTGCCACCTAGCACGGCGCGGAGAACAGTGGGAAATCGGAGAGGCGAAGGGTGTGCGACCGAGGCCGTGGATGGCGTCGGGGTGGGGAGACGGGCGTGTGGACGGTGCGCTGTCGTGGGCTCTGACGATACCGCACCGTCGGGCGTCGATTTGCGGGCAAAAAGTCCAAAAACCATGTTATCTTGAGCAAGGGACTGTGATATCAAGGAGAGATACGTGGGGAGAGGTGGACGAAAATGACGGTATAAATCGTGTTATTTGGATGGTGAGATGAAAGGAAGGCTTGGGGCCTCGTGTACATCGCGATGGCAAACACGCTCTTGCCGCGCTTGTCTGTCAACACTCATCACAACGTGTTAGAGGCTGGTAACGGGACGGTGTCGGGGCACAGGGAACGTGTTCGTGTGCGCGATGAGGGCCGATGTTATAGGGCGTACTCGTAACCAAGGCTATCGGACAATGTCGCCCTGGTTGGCAGGAAAATAAGATCACCACTGTGCCACGGGGCACACATCCCTAGATATCATCGAAAGAGGGCCCAGGAATGGTCCAAACGTGCTAAGCTGCACATACGCTCCCTCTACTGCGTTTGTTTACCAACAGCTTCGAGTTTCAACACGACCAAACAACACCAAAACAACACCCGGGCAATTGACGAGCCCATCATCGACACCAACGCAACTCGAACGCTCAGACTGCAAAACACCATCGGCAGTCATGGCAAGACCACAAGACAGTTTTACGTTTACCGTCGGGAAACTCGGTGCGTGGTTCTCCCGGCGAGACGTGCTGCGCAATGTTGACCAACATACGCTTTGCAGACGCGGGCATGGCGGTACGATGCCTCGTATTCTATCCCCGCGAACGCGCTCGCTCATGTTCTGGATGCTAGATACTGCTGGGTGAACGTGCCCATCTCATCGAATTTCCATCGATCCTGTTACCACCCGGCGTCGCGACCGGTTCCATAGTCAATATCGCCGTACACCAAAACATCATCGAAGAGCGGAAACGTGATCAGGAATTTTGGGGTCTCCAATGGGATATCCTCGACACCTTTGGTCGTGTCTCTCCCGAACCGCCCGAGCTCAAAGTGCATCCTCTCTGCCTCGTCTGAAACGTTGTCTCACACGTCTCGCAGGTTCGCAACGTCACGCAGACGTCGGTAACGCTCGAGTGGCCTGCCCTGAAACTCGCCACGGCCAAGCTACGTTCACTCGATATATACAAAAACTCGCAGCGGCTCGCGTCGATACCCAACGCCCTGACCAATACCTCGACGAAGCTGACCGGCCTTTCGGTGGATACGACCTATACCTTCCAGCTGGTGTTGCGCACGACCGCTGGGACGTTCCCCTCGAGTATCGCTCGCATCCGCACACACACCATCGCAGACACGAGCGGCATCGCGGTATGTTTCGGGACCGTCACCGACGAGGCGCTCCTGCAGGACGCCAAGGCTGCCCTGACAGAGATGAAGGCCAAGTGGAGCGACAAGATTCAGATCGACACCACGCATTTCGTGTGCACGACGCCCGCCGTGACGCCCGCAGGTGCCAATGCCAGCGGTGGCAATGTTTCTGGTGGACCGGGTGTGGAGTACCAGCGGGCCTTGCAGCTCAGCATTCCGGTCGTCCAGCCGCAGTGGATACTTGCATGTTTGATGGAAAAGAAGTGAGTCGTTGGTGGTCACGCGGGGTTGCACTGACGTTGGGTCGTAGAATGGTACCCATCGCGGGGTTCTATCTCGGGATTACCCCGCCCTCGGTGTACCACACGCAGCGGCCGCAGTCGATGTCGCAGGCGTCGTTGCCCTCCACGAACGGTACGAATGCACACAAGACCGCACCGAATCGCGCGTCGATGCCGGTCGTCCCGCGCACGACGGCGGGGAGTCCCCCGGTAGGCACGAAGAAGACGTTTGAGGCCACACCCGAGGAGGAGTCGGATGTGGATGCGGGAGAGCGGGCTGAGCGGGCGGTACCAAAGAAGGTGGTCTCTGGGACGGAGACCCGACACAAGAGTAATGGAACGATGGATCGTAATTTCCGGTTCCCGCCGGCGCAGGCGGGGGCTGTTCCTGCTACACCCCAGACGTCCCCGCCTGCATCCCCGCCTGTTGCACCCGCTGCGTCCGCTGCACCCGCGTCCGAGGGCGAGCAAGCGGCGGTGAAGATGATTACGCCGTCGAGCGTCGAGGTGCCGCCGCCGCCGCCGGTTGAAAAGGAAGGTCGGAGGGTCATCGAGGGAGATGATGGCGAGGAGGAGGTAGCAGCAACGTACGAGATCGACTTGCGGTGATGGTGTATTAGGGATATGTTATTCTTATGTTCGTCGTGAGCAAGCCACTATTAGGTTACAGTCACGTGTAGAGGTTCCTCTAGCCGATAACGCTGCTTTCGTGAACGATCATGTCGACGAGACGGGTCACGTATTATTACGACGGTACGTCGTCGAGGTCGTTGACGATGTTATCTGACGGACTCTAGGGGACATCGGCTCGTACACGTATGGCCTCGGACACCCGATGAAGCCACACCGGATGCGCGTCACGCACGACCTCGTCTCTGCCTATGGCATGCTCGACAAGATGCAGGTCATCGTACGTCTGCTCCACCCACCCACGTCCACGTTCCTTGCTCACGCATGGCCTCGGTCTCGCGATAGCACCCCAAACGCGCAAGCCCAGACTCGATGTCCGCGTTCCATACGGACGAATACGTCAACTTTCTGAACCGCGTGACGCCCGAGACAGCAGAGGAGTTGACCTATCACGGGACGCGATGTGAGCACATCCCATTCGTACGCCCACCTGCATTTTACTGATCGGTGTAGTTCTCATGGGGGAGGACAACCCCGCGTTCGAGGGCGTATTCGAATTTTGTTCCATCTCTGCCGGAGGCTCGATAGGTGCGCGTCTAGGCGTTACATGGATGTAGCCCTACTCATGTATGCGTCTCAGCGGCGGCACAGCGTATCGCCTCGGGGGCAGCGGACATTGCTATCAACTGGGCAGGCGGGCTACACCATGCCAAGAAACGCGAGGCCTCGGGGTTCTGCTACATCAACGATATCGTGCTGGGCATCCTGGAGCTCTTACGGTCTTACCCGCGCGTACTGTACGTCGATATCGACTGCCACCACGGAGACGGCGTAGAGGAGGCGTTTTACACGACCGATAGGGTGATGACGTGCTCGTTTCACAAGTTTGGGGAGTATTTCCCTGGGACGGGCACACAGGAGGACAAGGGGATGGGTGAGGGAAAGTATTATGCGGTTAATGTGCCCTTCAAGGATGGTATTACGGATGAGTCGTTTCGGACGGTGTTTGAACCGGTGCGTTTTTGTACGGTGTGATTTGCGTCGTGTCTCACGCGTGTACAGGTCGTATCTAAGATCATGGATGTCTTCCGCCCGAGTGCCGTCGTGTTGCAGTGCGGGGCAGATTCGTTGGCGGGGGACAAACTGGGCTGTTTCAACATCACCATGAACGGGCATGCACACTGCGTC
>JBBPLN010001093.1:0-10158 GCA_038089815.1 Sutorius eximius
CTCTTGGGCCGGGGCTTTGACTTTTGGCAAAGAAAGAACTATATCATTCAGCAATTTCGAGTGGAAGTCCCCCAAAGAGCCCTGATCGAAGCAATCGAGCGCCGTGGCAACTCTGTTTAGCGCAGGAAGCAAGACGGCCAGTTCTTGCGGGGAACACTACGAAAGTATTCGATTTCATTGATGATGGTCCTCAAGTGCGAAAAATCTGACCTTGCCATACTGGATGCGACACAACCCCTTTGCAAGGTCCGGTAGCTTCTTCAAAGCTTGTCGGAGGGCAACCAGTTTTTCCGACTGGCTGGTAGTTATTTCTTCGATGGCATCTATCCTATCTTGGAGTAGTCTAAGGGTCTTCTGCGTAAATTCAATAGAACCGAAACAATTCGAAGACCAACTGCTTGTCCGTGAGTGGTTGGCCAACCCAACTCTTCAACAACCTTGCACCAAATTTGGTGGATGTGCGATCAAGCACCCAAATCAGAGATCCCTTGGCAGTGTAATCTGTCTGGTTTTGGTACACTTCCCTGCGAGGCACAGTTAGACTTGATTTGAGTGATGATCAAGGTACAAACAAATTTGCCAATGTGCTGGCATTCAAAAGCATGTGTGTTCTATTTGTGAATTTCGTAAAAAACCTAGCGCCCAGGAAAGCGTCTGCGATGTGGAACGACGAGAGGTGGTTGATCGCATGTGCCAGAGAAATTATAACCTGCTGGGGAAGGCCCGCAATGACTCCAAGTATGTTGTCTGGGAGACGTTATAAGCCCCTCATCACTTGTCAAGAGTGTTAACTCACCGACTGGAAGGTCCTTGAAAGCTGTTTTCGTCCTATCAGAATAAAATTCCGTCACAAAGTCAAACGCCACGGAAAAATTCATGTCATTCTTGCGGCGCTCAACCCGTACTTTCTGGCCACTGTGGATGGATCTAGAAGAACAAATTTAGCCTTTTGGGGGTGAATGATAGAAATATTGACCCAGCATAGTGGCCCAAGACTTTGTCTGTGAGTTTGCTCAGACCTTGTGCGGGAAGCACCAGCTCAGCGGGTTGAGTGTGCACAAGTCGAGTCTAAATTCCTGAGCACAGCTTCTCATGAAAAACTATGTTAGACTGACCTCAAGCTCGGACCGCATGACAGTGTCTAGCCCAATCGGCGTGAAAAGCAGAAAAATCCGACGCACTTGAACTCACCCTCAAATTCGTCCCACACAACATCTCCCGTGCTGGGTGTGATAGCAATCATGCCTATCAACACATGGTCCTCAGAAGTGCCAATCCCTGTATGAACTTCCGTGAAACAAACAAGGGGCGGAGCCGCGTGCTTGTCTGAAACATCCACCGAATCGAGCTCATCAACGTAGCTGTGGGGTACTTGTCACCACACGAAAAATGGGTACTGCGCATCGTCTTACGTCGTGGCCGTGTACAGATGAGTCAACTTTCTTTCAAAGAGCGTGTTCCTAGTTTCGCTGACTTTTTTAAGTGCTGCAGTCTCGACCTGTTCGACTATTCCAACTTTGTATCCTTGTGAGAGAAGCCTGATCCTGTATGAGGCTTTTTCAGACAGAGGCAATCGAGCACTAACTTTTTAAGATGTATGTCACGGCGATGGACTGGGATCGAAGCGGTCAGCAGATTACGACGCTGGTGGGCGACGATGCCAAGTTCCTGACTGGCTATCTGGCGATGAGAATAAACAAATTTATTCGGTTAACGAGCAAGAATATCGCACCGAAGCACTCTCTTCATAGAAGTAGTATTTATATCCCAGTTCGATCATTAGAACCACCCCAGGATGATCTTTGATAAATTGCAATGACTATGGTTGAAGGAGAAATTTATTAAAGGGAATATGCAAACGGTCAACCCAACTTGCCTGCAGTTCGGCTGGTGTATATGGCTGCCCGCCGGGCCCGAGCGCTTCTGATGTTCCCTTACTCTTCGCCGAAGACGCGACCATTGTTTTACCCTTCCCTTTGTTGGGCTTGTGAGAGAACACTTCTGTGAGATGCTTGAATGCTTGGTCCGAGATATCAGAGTCGGAAGCTTCGTCCTGATCCTGGACAGACTCGTCGTCAGAGCGTTTGGCTCCCTGCTCGCCGTGACATCTTTGACGTGTAAAGCTGCTGTTCCCCGCAAGCAACACGCGCTTGAATTCTTCGTGACGTCTCTTCCTGTTATCTTCATCCCCCGTGAAGGACTTTTTCGTGATGAGTTTTCGTGTGGTGTCAAAACGCCACTGATCGGCGAGGGGGTTTCCCTTTTCAACCTTCAGCTTCTTGATAGGCGGTTGCTTGTCAACGTGCTCTTCGGTGGTCAAGTCGATTGGGGAGCATGGACGTTTCCCCTGCGCAGAAGGTTTCTGAGAGAAAAAGGAGGAGATCCGTGGCTGCTTGGGTGTATCAGGAGGTCCAACGGCCATCTTCCGTTTCATAGGTAGAACCAAGTTGTACTTGTTCCCCCAACACGTGACGTCATATTAATTAGTCACGTGAGCTCATAGGTTTTTCGGGTTTCCGATTCGCTAAGTATCCCTACGAGGTGCGCGAACATGTCCGTACACCAACGTATCGTGTTCGGTTACATCTGCCAGCCTCCAAACCTCGTCTCTCGGGCCTCTGCACGACTGTCTTGGAGGCCATCTACCCTTCGTAACTATGTGACCTCAGCCCAAGAAGACCCAGTAGTTTCGGAAACCATCCGTGTGTCATTAGTTAATCTGGCACCAACAGAGTACTGAATTCCATTCCAGGTGCCGAGAAAACGCTGAAACGCTTCTGGAAGACCGTTGGCATTGATACCAGGGCCGATGGGATTGCTGTCACATTAGACAAGCGTGCGTTAAAGACGCCATCTGGACAGACACTACTGCTGCCACAGAACAAGCAGTTGGTGGCCGCACTCATCGCCAATGAATGGGAAAACCAAGAAACGCTGTTGAAACCACATGCGTTGCCTATGGTAGGTGATCGTGTTTAGCGTTAGAAAAAAGGATTGCGAACCTTGTAGACGTCCATCGCATCCAGAGCGATTGACACCCTACGTGACGAGAAAACCCGTCCAGAAGTTCAAGACGCACTGCTAAACTACCTAGACACGGACACTATTTGGTATGCTAATGCACGACGGGGCGAGACGGTACTTACATGCGTGAATAGTTTTCACCACGACGATCCTGAGTCGTTGGTCAAGTTACAGAAAAAGCATTGGGAGCCGCTTCTAGAATGGGCCAGGAGCACCTTTGGTGTTGAAATACATGTTCACCGATCCGTTTTATTTCACTCGCAACCCAAGCGAACGCGCCGGATTCTTAACGGTGTCTTAGCGCAGATGGACCCCTGGGAGATGGCAGGTGTGTCGTGGTCTGCGGATACTGAGCTAACGCGCTAACCAGGTTTTATATGAAGCTATGGAACGGGCCACCTATGTGACAAAATCGTTCATCATTGCCTTGGCCCTCGTCAAGCGCCATTTGACTGCAGAGCAGGCAGCTCTTGCGGCTCAAGTCGAGGTGGCAAGCCAGATAGAGAGATGGGGGGAAGTCGAAGATTGTGAGTTCCGACCGACTTGGCGGGGTTAAAGTTTGCCCCTGCACCCCTGACATTGGAATCCTTACTTACCAATCCCGTTCCACAGCCCATGATGTAGATTATTATGATGTCCGCCGCCAGTTAGGGAGCGCCGCCTGTTTGATCACTAATATTCCCTAGAATGCAACGATTATTATTCGGTACGATATTTGCACACGTTTCACATGCTATCAGCCTCCGCCTCGCTTTGTTCCACTTGGCTCTCTATGTCAGGTTGGACTCCAAACACTGGAACCCATGAGGACAACATGACCGATGTGTGTAAATACCCCATTCATCTCAAACCTTATGGTTTGAGATACACATTTTGTCCAAAGGTTTTTCCGCATAGTCTGGGCATTCCCGCCTTCACTGACCAAATCTTAACCCCTCCTGACAGTCTTCGCAGGCTCAATTGAATTAACTGAAGAATTCTGCATTGGGCTGTGATCATTTTCAGACCAGAATTCACACTGTCCTGTGCGAAAGACGCATCCAGACACTGGTATCAATCTAGTACCCGGTTGTGCGGATCTCCACACCGAAGATATGCTTTCGCCTTCCCCCCTTCTCGTTTTCGACAGTTGAGGTCTGAGAGCGCTTCCATGAGGCATGGTTAACCTAACCTTGGTCTCTGATTTAAGTACCCAACAACGCTGACCCACCGATAACTCGGTACATATTTCTGTGGAAAATAGGTATGTTGGCTATATTGGTAATCTCCATTACACATGGCCCAGCATGGCCGTTCCCTTCAAACACACAACTGCATGAACCTGCAGTGCTGCTGTGTTCCCTGAAAATATTCTTGGGCCGTAAAGGGGTCCAAGACGTCACTATGGAGGTGTGCCCACCAATGTTGAGAATACCTGGGAATGGATGAGACAAAATGACTTGCAACGCGACTTCTCAGGACTCGGATGGTAATTCGACACCACTGGTCTGAATCCAGGTCTGCGGCCCGATCCAAAGCAATAATTTCTGGGGGAGAGATTATCCGAAGATTTAATACCCCATTTTACACAAAGAACTCCGGTGAGAGCCCTGGCCGAGATGCAGTGCTTATGAAAAACGACGAGAAAATCGGCATTGGAGCCTATCTCAGCCGCTGTGCTGTGATTCCTGCCCCCGGATGCTGTGAAAATTCAATTTGGGCCTTGGCTGGGGAAAGAAGACTCAGCGACTCCCAGGGGAAGGTGCGGTGCCACCGTGCCAGACTTCTGCCCCTAATTGAAAATACACTGTGTGGACCACATATGAACACGACAACCGGTTCCGATCCGCAAGAAAGTTTAGTGACTGAGCCCTGCCCACTTACACGCCGCAAAGACCCGCATGGTCTTGAGAATTCGGTTCAAATCGACGCTGAATGGCGGAGTGCTAATTTGTAGCCAATGGAATCCGCTTCCACACTCCCCGACTGCACCCACAGCGTGTACACGAGCTGCTATTGCGAGGAGAACATATATCTGCTCGTAAAACGTTTCCTAAACCCATCGGGGGGCGAGCTGCAGTGGGATGTTTTTGCTGTATTTATCTCCAATCCGACGAGGACGGTAACTGGCATTTGAATGAGGGTTGGTATGCCAGGTTTCTAAAGTTTATTAGGTGGCGTTGTGGAACCAGCGAATGGGATCATCCAGAGACACGGCAGTAATATGGGATTACCACGTCGTGTTAGCGCTGCGCAAGCGCCCCCAAGTCTGTGGCAGATCACCGACTTATTGCGATCGGACCGGCGAGCGAGATACTTGGATTTATGACCTCGACACCCATCTCCCCGTCCCATGCTGCTGGAAAGGTACGTACGGCCCATATAGCCCGGTTTGCTCCTTTCGCAAGTTCATTCCGGATCTTGTATAGTGTATGTTGATGAGACCTTCCCACTGGGCGCTGGCGCTCTATTGCGATATCAAAGGTGAAGAAAATTCAGATTCCTATCTCGTTTACAAAGCCAACTATTTCATTAGCCTGTTTAGGGTGATCCCTGGTAACGTGTATCTCGATAACTTTGCATCAGACAGATCTCACATGGTGGGCCGAAATTGACCCCCCATGTCACGACGCGCATAAACTGATGATTAATTCCGATTCAGCTTCAAGTTGTTTCTGGCTCAAATGCATCCGGGCCAGCCCGGTATCTTGCCGAACCACCACACTACCCAGCGATCTGTGGGCCAGAGGCACAGAGACAAGGGGTCACGCACAATCTCATGACAGGTTTCGTTTCGATGGCTGGGGGCGGGCAAGGATTTGGAACGGTCATGGATTTCGATGGATTTACGGCGTGGTGTAACCATGGTGTGACTGTCACGGGGGTAGTTGTCACGGGTCAATGAACGAATCTTTTTGGTTTCAAAGTCGGTCTTGTGTCGGGCAGCTTGTCATGAATTCTGCATCTTCTGCTTCCGACGTCGGTCTGAACGGTCACTCTCAAATTAATGGCCTAACTCCATCTAACTTGCATCAATCTGAAAACTCGTATGGCGATGATGCAAACGCCTCAATTGTATCTCCACTTGTATCTAACGGATATTCGCAGTGAGTATCCTTTTCTCGTTCATTTCTAAACAACCGATAGACTCGGCGCAACTTCAGTGCACCGTATCATTTGCACAACGAAGAGATTGTAAACCATTTGTATCACGCAGGTTTTCAGACCGGTGTGGGTACCTGCGTCTTCATGGAAAGCGTTTGCTAATCTCACATGACATTAGAATTACGCAGATACGATCCTTGTGAGCAGTGCCTTCCTGGGATTTGCCAAGTCTCGCTGAACTTAACCTAGCATGTCCATCAAAATTCCTATCGCCTTCATGCGATAATTTTGTCCCGCTCTCCATTTCTTGCCCACTTAATGTCCACCTCACCACAAACGGGAGGTCAACGTGTAATATACGTGGAGCTTGATCAAGAACCGGAAGTCACGCATGAGGTACGTTTTCTGTGTATATTGGTCATGTCTCCGTTCATTTCTGCCACCGTGTGCGGCCAGTGGCGGAGCGGAAGTTGGGCGTGTTTGTGAACGCTCGTCATTTGAAGACCGGGTGCTTTTGTTCTCATCATGTCAACCACCGCCGCGGAGGCCGCATTGACCGGATCTTCTCCTTCCATAAACTTTGACACTGATTTAGTACGTTTACAGGGTTTCGCCATAGGTATTGCTTTGTGCATCAGGGGGCTCAGACCATTGATAATTGGCTATCTTCTTAGCGCTGGGATACCTCTATTCTCCCGTTTCCATCAGTCTAATCCGGCCCGAGAATGCACGAGGCGTTCTCGCGGCCGGATGTTTGCTTGGTGGGATGGAGGATCTGTGTGGATACGCATATGGTGTCTGCAGGCAATCCATCAATGTGGAAACAATTACTGAATGGCTCGATTTCATCAACAACATTCCTGTGTCGTCCGACGGGTCGTTTACCCCCCAACCACCTCTGACATCCGTGTTTGGGCAATATGCTCGCAGGCTACGAGAGGACGTCTTTCATTTTCTCGTGGTCACGCTTCCCAACTCCTTGGAAGCATATTCCTCCGCAGGATCTGAATCTGGCTCCGCACAGGGGCACCCTGGCCGCGATACACTATTGCAGGTATTTTCTCGCGTACCATTTGACATGTTCAAGGCGGCTGTGGAGTCACCTACTTTCCAAATTGGTGCGTGTTTGGGATGCGGACTGTCGCACACCGTGACAT
Organism: Sutorius eximius; assembly: GCA_038089815.1. Taxonomy (NCBI): domain Eukaryota; kingdom Fungi; phylum Basidiomycota; class Agaricomycetes; order Boletales; family Boletaceae; genus Sutorius; species Sutorius eximius. The sequence goes on from JBBPLN010001093.1 coordinate 7,266, forward strand.
GACCCCTTGACCCACTATTAACACAGGTTCCGATCAATGTCGCTTCAAATTTGCGAAGGATGCTATAGAGCTGAGGAAGAAGGGTATTGCGCGAGGGCATGGATCAGAGGAGACGGTGGTGCTTGCATTTGGTGGGGGTCATATGAGTGGAAGTGCGGTTCACGTCACCCGTAAAATGCGCAAGCGGCCACTCTGGAAGGTAAACTCATGAACACGACACTGCATGGCGTTTCTGGAAATACATATTACGTGAGGCCACTGCTTGCTTCTGAATTGCCATCCGTTTTACATACTGGTCCAAATGCCTCTCTGAGAGCGGCGCATGCGCCCTGAACTCCACGCAAAACGAGCAACATTGACTGGTCCATATGTCGTGCCCCAGAATCGGAAGGCTCTCGGGAAGTACTCGTTAACCTTTTTAGCTGTACCAGACTTGAAACTGATCGTTTCATCGAAGTCTCGGGAGACTTGCAGCATGCAAGGAAGATGCACCGACCGCATTTCGTTTCCGGATGTTTTTGCGTAGATCTCAGTTTTCTCTATCAGTGCATCTCTCCCAGACACGCCGAGAGCGCCACGATCAATTAGGCATTTTCTGTCCGCCCGGCAATCCTCCCAAAGATCACGGGAGCGGCGCAGCAAGTTCAAGAACCGAAAAACATGGACGGTCGTTCATGTAGTTTTTTTTTCTTTTCATTTTTTTCTGGTATATGAAGCCATGCGTTTTGGGTCGGTCTGACAACAGCCCCCCTCCCTTCTGTCGCATAGCATCGCAATGTCTCGCTTTGAATTCGAGATTTACTTCACTGGCAGAGACGACCCCCGTGATGGATGTATCATCATCGGGGAAGACGAAAGCCACGTCTTTTTCGAATTCGAGACGGCCTTGTCGTCCCCAACCTCGACGCGCACGACGGTACGTCCCGTCTCGAACCCTGTGGCGAGATGAACGCGCGCCCAAAGTACGTCATGCTGACTGCGTGTGCATGCCTGTTTCAGATCCGTAGCGACCAGCTCCCCGTCGCCGCGCTCGACTGGGACGCCAACGGTGGACTTGGTGTAGCCACCATCGGCGATAGAGAATTCTCAATGGAACAGCTGGTCCTGCCCGGTTCTTCTCCCAAGTAAGTAGCCGCTCCTGCCCCCTTTTCCTTGAGGCATCAAAAAGAGAAATACAGAGGCGCTGAATGTTTCTCTTTTTTCTTTTTTATTCCACGCAGCGCCCGCCGCTTCCAGGCAGCCGATGGAAGGTTCTATGAATGGCGCCGGTCTTATCGTGACTGCAGGTCCTATGAGGTACGGCTCGTTTACTGACTCCCGGGTGATTATTTTTTTCATCGCCTTATTCAGTTGTACGCCGGTCCCAACTCTCCTCCGATTGCCGTGTACCGCCAGTTCCCCCAGGCTACGCCCATTGGGCCCTCCCATGGTACCTTGGAATACAGCTTCACTGATGGATTATTTCTGCTGGAAGCAGTTCTCGCGCTTAATCTCAACCGCTGGTTGGATTGGAATTTGGAGTGATCTAAGATCGACGAGGATTCCGATAATACCACTTATTTATATCCCATAGCTTGTACGAATACGGGTATAGTGAGGACGACAGATGTAAGTCGGCAATCAAGGAAACGAATGTGAAAGAGAAACCAACGAGAAAATACGTTCACAATAAATCCAGCAATCAGGGATTGATAGTATCAAGCATACGATCCAATTTTTCTTCGATGGTCCATTGCGTATCGGTATCAGAGTGGAGAGAACTCGCGGTGGAATGGTCAGGAGGTTGATTAAAGATAAAGTTGAACGAGCCGGCGTCCATCCCATGAGAAAGGCTCTCGATAAGGCGACCTATCTGTGCAGAAGAGCTATAAAAAACCTAGTCGCGGGATGTTCGCTTCAAGCGCAATCTTGACAAAGGCACTAACTTACCTTTGTTTCAGGATGGTATTTGCTCTGGGAAGACCTTGTCCTGGAATTGATCGAAGAAATGCCACTTCTTGATGTCGACCTCCCGTGATCCTTGACGAACATTTGTACACCATCACCGTTCTCGCCCGTCGACTGATTCGATCCCATGCTAGTCCTGCCATTATACAAAGAATCGATGTCATCATCCCTCAAGCCATTGACGATTTGCCTAAAGGGAACTCAATCGAGACATTGCAAAAGACGTACGAAAACCTACCAGATAGTCTCGCCGTTGGCCATCTCAATCACTTCGACTGCAGGGCCTTCCTGAATGGCTGTGTCGTCTAGGTCGCGCTCTGTTCCCGCATCGTCGACTGCCCCACTTGTATGTTTGCTCTCACCAGAGTACGTATCATAGCTGGCCAAATAAAGATCAAGATACGTTCTAAACGGAGTAGTCATTACCCACAGAGAATCGTACGCAGAATTCGGTTTCTCAGCGGTGGCAGTCGAAGGAGGCGCTCGAAAGAGCACCTCAGCTTGCGCGCCAATGGAGGCTGCCACCCCAGGAACTGGAGGCGGTCTTTCGGTTGAGAAACGGCGGCCACCGTTGCTCTTTGGGGGTGGGGGCGTTGGTGCTCGATCATGCACAGAACGAGCCGACTGGGCAGAAGTCGCACTGCCCGAGCGGCGGTGTCGTCGCATTATCGATTTCCGGTTCACCTGACTCAGGTCCACCCTGGAAGTTCGAAACTCCGAAGGGAAAATGAGAGTTCTTCGAACAATGGCAGCGTTCTCAAGAATCTGTCGATTCGGGCGTATTTGGCCAGGTTCCCCTGCTTTCCGAACAGACAACTTTCTCACACCTTTGGCATCCACACCATTGGATGGATCGTCGTTTGTCAGGGGCTTATCAGCGGGTGAAACTGGACGGTTCCTGTCCAGAATACTAGATGGCTGTGAGCCTGGGGTGAGAGATGTTTTG
>JBBPLN010001094.1:0-10157 GCA_038089815.1 Sutorius eximius
GAGCCTGAGTGGAGGCAGTGTCAAATGGGTATTACATGCGAGGTAACCGAATGCATACCTTTGTTCCAGACAGCTGGTCAACCTTTGCCAAGACCTGCTGAAGCATCGTGGCACACGTCTCGAGTGAACCCTCTAAGGTGTCAACACATTTCTGCAGCCTTTCATATGCCATCTTAAGGCCATCGTAGTCCTTTGGGATTGGTGAAGATGATCACACCGGTATGCGAACCACAATGCTTGGCAGAACTATGAAACCTAAAGTCAGTGAAATGTCTGCATGGTACATTCGGGTGAGAGACTTACCTTTTGCAGCTCCTTTTGGAGGACCAATCTTGATTGATGCACACCTTCCACCTGATAGTTGGGACGATGTCACCACAGCCTTCACCTTCTTTGTTGGCCGAGAGTCGTCCAAATCCTCTGGCTTGGCCAAGGAGCTCACTACAGATGTTGAGGTCACAGGGGTCAAGAGCTTATGGATTGGGGATGGAGGTCTGGACTGTGACCGAGCTCGCAAGCTAGCCTTGCATTTTTGATCTGAAGTGCTGACTAAAGCTGTTCTGTCTTGGCCTGCAAACAGATTGCATTTCACCTTGTGAAACTGGCAGTGGGTACATGAGCATGGTGGATACCTGGTGCATAATTCCCTGTGTTGTGTGCAAGCTTCGCAGGGTTTTGGGTTTTCTGGGGCATCACATATCATTTGCGTCTCCTGAGCTTGATGATCCAAACATCCTCAGCTGGGTTCCCGTGAAGGTCGGCCTCAGGATGAGGCTTCATCTTGGGATGGTCCTGGTTCTTCAGCCTTGACCCTGCACTGAATTCGTTGTCCCCGGCTCAACCTCTCTTCAGCATCCTCCTCCTCTTCATTGTCCTCATCCCTTTCCTCACTCTTCAACACAAGTTCAATTGCCTCACTCTTGATTTGGATGCTGCTCCCCTTGCCCTCCTCAGACTTCCATTCTGTCGCTCTCTTCTTCATAATTGGGCATGAATGTGGTGGGTATCGGTTGAGGTCAGCTGTGGCCTTCTCCTTACCTTTACCCTTTTCTGTTGCTGATGGAGCCTGCAAGTTTTCATCCACTTCCTGTGCTTTCTGCTTTCCCTTTGCTTTCACTGAAGCAGCGCCCATGTCTTCTTCAGCCACATTCACCTTTCCTTCCATGGCAGGGTCCTCCATCTCAACGTCATTCCCCTCTGTGTCCGAAGCTTGATTGACTGAGACACAGCCAGCATCTGAGGTTGGCCACACTTCAGGTGGGGTGCCCCCTGGTCAGGGTTGAGACCAGTATCTTCTGCAATGATTCTTGCCCAGTTCGGCCACCTCCCTTTGCACATGGCAAAGTCGATGTCGCAGGCAATGGCAGCAAGGGGGATGAATTCAGCCCCTGCAGTGATGGCATGAATCTTATCCTGTAATTCACGGTTAATTGATCCACTGCGATCATCATGGATAAACTCACCAGTTCTCCTTTGATCATATCCACGCATGCATGCCACACTATAGGGAGCTCACTGCCTTTCATGTTTTTATTGACCACCTTTGTATTGATGATGACCTTGATCGCATTGGTGGCTTCATCAATGATGTGTTGCATGGAGTTCATCATGGCGGAGGTATATTCTGAGTGGAATGAATCAATGTGAGATGATAGAAGTTAGGTAGAAGGATGGGAGATGGTGATTCTGGGTTGAGGGTAGTTCACAGTCATGCTGATCCCCGAAGACTCCGCCCTGGCTAGTCTCCACAAGGAATTTGCTGAAGTGGCCAGCTTCCAAATGTGGTAACCACATTTTGTTCCACAGTTCATTTCTTCTGGCAGTTGTTACAGGGGAATATTTTAACCCCTATCTTTTTCGCACATAGTTGTGCACCCGCTTGCCATTGACCGCTAGCGCCACTTAGACGCCCAGTCGCATTCCAGTCGCTAAGTCTTGACTCGCACTCCCTTGCCACTTGTTTGGCACTATTTACCTTTTTATAGAGTTTACACAGCCCGGCGCTGCCTCTTCATCTCCGTGCTGTGCACGCTTCCATTTTCATTTCCGCTCACAGCCTTGAGGCTATGTGCTTCTAAATTAATTACCGCCCTTCCATTGCAGCCGCACCTCGTGTAGCTCTGTGCTGCTTCCATTCCTCACAGCCTTGAAGGCTGTTCGTGCTTCCATATTGCACAGTCAACCGTGGGCTGTGTGATCATTAGTCTATATATAGTTTGTCATCGTAGATACGACATACGCATGTACAAACAGTAGAATAGCTTATAAGGGTCGAGCCCGCCTCCAGTGAACCTCAGTCTAGTTCACTTGGAGTTTTCCCCAATAGCTCCTCTTGTGGATACGACTACTTCATCGCTTCTATCAGTCGCCACTCTCGTGCAACCTATAGCTCTAACGCTATGCTTTTGGGTTGTTTCAGCAGTCCACAAGTCAAAACGTTGTTTCGTGTCACTGGCAGCTGTCATACCAATACTGAAATGGCAAAGATTCTCAGATTTGAGATTCCAGGTATGTGGCCCTTGCATCTCATCACAAGGTACAGCTCTAACTCTCCATAGCGGAACCTTTTATATACAGATATGATCCACCAGCATCTTCCGAGCCATCTTACTCAGATATAGGGTCGGATCAGTTGAATAGTGAAGAATCCAAGGATGTTGGTGTGTGGCAAAGTCCCGCATTGTTCTTCAGCTCATGTTGCCACAGTTATGGGTGAACGCTTGGATTCACACCCAGGTGATGTAGTGCCAAAAGCTGAACTTGGTCAACGTCGGACCGGTGAATGCTCGGATCGTCCAAAGGCAAAAGCAAAACCGAAAGGTCAGGTTTGGGAACAATCTTCCAGTAAGTGATACACCCATTCCATCATTTAGATCTCTAATCTTGGCACAGACTGTAGCACGTTATGGCCACGACTTCAAACTCCTTCTTCCTACCAGCGACCTGTGAGCCAAATCCTTACTTGTCAGTTCTTTCCTTCTTTGTTGATGACATACCAAAGCCGAGCATATTATTTAGGGGCAAGAAAATCGCAGTGACGGAAGCCGACACCACCCCCATTGCAACCGAGCACCGCTGAGGAAAAATTGTGGATGGAACAGACAAAGCCCTCTTGGTTCACAGGGTCTATTCCCATTGCACCTCCATATGAGCCAAAACCAGAGGAAGAACCTCAGCCAAGTGCCCTATCACCACCTCCATGTCAACCAAGCCTTTCCCAGGTTGGTTCAGGCTTGGTTTGGAAGCTGCCATCTTGGTTCACAGGGCGCATTCCAACACCACCCCCATATGTTCCAAGACCTGAAGAACCAACTCGGCCAGATATACTGACATCACCCCCATGCCAACCAAGCACATCCCAGGCGGGTTTGGGTTCAGAACAGAATATGGTGTCTTGGTTCAAAGGGCACATTCCTACACCTCTGCCATATGAGTCACCACCACAACAGGTACCTGGGCCTGATGATATTGGTAAGTCAGTCTCCATTCTTCATTGCAAGGTTCCTTAAAAACACAAAGCAATGTTGGAGTTGTCTCTCGGTTCACCATCCTTGGGGGTAACATTTGGGGATCCACAAAGCTGGATTCAAACCCCTCCACCCTTTGAGCTGAGCTGAGAAAAGAGTTCCAAGGCTACATTAGATGAAGTGGATGAACATTCGGTCTCTGCAAAATCTTCACAATCTCCGCTGTTCCAGCTGAACAAAGTCATTCAGGATGTACGTGAACTGGACACCAAGGATTACAGGCAACATCAGTTGTTGGTCATGTGGTCTCTCCTTCATGTGAATCATAAATTGCATATTGCGCCCTCGTAATTCATCCATTGACATTTGTTTCAATTTAAGTCCAGCTTAGAGATGCTTCAGAATGGTGCAATCTCAGTGCTGACGGAGTTGATGTTGACAGCATGCCGTCCTTCGGTGAGTGCCATGCAAATACCCTTGATAAACCATCCAGTAATGGTGGGCTTAGTATTTGGCAAATTCGGCCAGTTCACCCGTGACTGAGGTTTATCTCCTGGCCAAGCTCACACCAACGACCCACACCTACAAGCAGCCATTCAGATATCGGCTGCAAAGTTTTCTTCAGCATCTCAAAGGAGGGTTGAATTGCTGAGAGAGCAGATTAGGTTGCTGGAGATGCTGGATTTTGTGGAGAAGCATCGGTAGTAACCCTTTCGGTTGTGTAATGTAGTGTAATTCTCTCAATCCATTCGATACATCAGCCAGTCAGTGGAACTCCTCAGGACTGCAGGCTACAGCTGACATGTTGCCCAAGGTTTCCACTTCAGTGCTCTTCAGTGGATGGAAATTTCGCCCTTGGGGTCGGCCCATACTTCTTGATCACCTTTCCCCTTAGGCCCAACAAAATCTTTTGAGCATTAGACCATGCTTACATATCAGGCCCAAACATCTCTGTACTATCGTCCCATCTTCTACCCCACCATACCCCTCAAGCTTGCCTCCATGGATATGTCTCGGGCCTGGCCTACCCCTCACCCTCAGTGCCATGGTTTCACCTTGGTCCTGCTGGTCCCCCTTGCCCTTGGCTTTGCATTTATACATTGGGCTTGACCGTACACCCCACATCCAATGCCATGATCTTATCTCAGGCCCGCTGGCACCCCCTTGCCCTCAGTGCCATGGTCTGCGCTCGGGCCTGCTTGTACCCCTCGCTCTCAGTAATATGGTCTCCTCACAGGCCTGACCATTTTCCTCCCCCTTGGTGCCATTGTCTCAGCCTGGGCCAGCCCATACCCCTCACCCTCAGTGCCTTGATCACATGGTCAGCCTGCCTTTGCACATTGCCCTCATCTCAGCCCAGGCCCTCTCATACCCCTTACCCTCAGTACTATGGTCTCAGGTTGGGCCTGCCCATGTCCCTCGCTCGCGGTGGTATGGTCTTCTCTTGGGCCTGCCCATGACCCTCACTCTCAGTGCCATCATCTCAGGGCGGGCCCACCCGTACCCCTTGCCCACTGTGCCATGATCTCAGCTCGGGCCCACTTGCACCCATTGACCTCGGTGCCATGGTTTCAGCTCAGGCCCACTCGTACCCACTGCCCTCTGTTCCATGATCTCAGCTTGGGCCTGCTCGTCCCCCTCACCCTCAGTGCCATGGTCTCAGCTCAGGCTCGCTCGTACCTGCCGCCCTCTGTTCCATGATCTCAGCTTGGGTCTGCTTGTCCCCCTCGCCCTCAGTGCCATGGTCTCAGCTTGGGCCTGCTCATACCTGTTGCCCTGTATTCCATGATCTCAGCTCAGGCCTGCTCATACCTGCCACCCTCAGTTCCATGATCTTAGCTCAGGCCCACTCATACCCGTCGCCCACTGTTCCATGATCTCAGCTCAGGCCTGCTTGTACCACTCGCTCTTGGTGCTATCATCTCCTCTTGGGCCCGCCTGTGACCCTCGCTCTCAGTGCTGGAGTCTCAGTGTGTGCCTGCCTGTATCCCGTGATACAGGACAATTTGACTACTCTATGTGATTCCTAAATCTTTCGCCACAATGCCACTGGAGACTGCCGACGTCCAAGTGAACATTGCAAGTGGGCCACAAAACTTTGCTCTCACACTGATTGTCAATGACATGTTTGTGCACTGACATGCAGCCAATCCCAATGGGGTCAATCCCTCAATGGACTGACATGTCAGGATGACGACAAGAGGGAGGTTGAGAATGGAATGACATATGGCTTCCATGGGTGCATAAGTGCATCCCTGCTGTAAACACTTGGTGAAGTAGACCCTTGTCACAAATTCCATAACTCAGCTTCCAATCCTGCCGCATTTAGACATGATTGGAACCGGATTGTACCGGGATTGGAATGGTACTACAAAGCAAGGCATGTGTCTTTGAATTCCATAGGCCATGTGATAAGACCCTTGCAACAGTGACTCGTTAGTTCCAAGGAGTTCCAAAGCAGCCGTGCTGTATTGCATGGTGGTGGGAATGGCCGATGCTAATTCCCAGGGGTTTGCATGCAGTCGTATGCTTCCTCACTATCAATCTCTACATCCAACTCCCTTGTAACTTTTGTTTTGTGCTTCCCATTGTGCCATATAATGCCATCCAAGCATACATACCATACTAGGACCACTCCGGGAGAGAAGATACCCTGTCAATATTGAAACAGAGAATATGCTCCCTGGGGCCTCAAGTCCCATGAGTCAAGTTGTGCAAGTAGATGATAGAAAAAAGTGAGAGCACAAGAATTCACAGAATTGGCAGCACAGGTGGCCACAGCCCGACTTGAATGTATGTTTCATAATTATTATCTGACAGTGCAATCATTTGACTCTTTATTAAGCTGTAAGTCAGCTTCAAAAGCCATCAGTGGCAGCCTCTAGTGCACAGCAACCAAGTATTGGTTTGCCAGACACCAACACTGTAATCACACATACCCCACTGCCCATTGAAGCTGACGATCTAGGCTGTAACCTTGCCACTTGGGAGGGCACTGCGATCACCAACATTGGCCCACCTGACAGTGACAATATGAGTGTAGATTTACAGAAATGTAAGTTTTGTCTCCATTCTCTTCTCTGATGTGAGCATCCTGGATCACAATCCCCAGAACCAGCTTCTGATTCAGAATCCTTTAGCACAGGCATTGACACTCATGCAATGCATGAAGCTGGCCCACCTTCATTCATGGAACCACTGCATCCACCTTCTTTTGCACCAACTACAAATGCAGCTCCCAATAGTTTCAAAACCAAGTACCATCCCAAGAGTGGCTGTACAACTGAGTATGAGTCCTTTTCCAGCTATGGGCAACACCCATTTGCACCCAGTTTACCCAACAATACACCTTGGGCCCTATTTTTATCTCAGGCTGACTTTGAGATCACTGAGCTTACTCACCAGTTTGCTATGAGCAAAGAGCAAGTTAATCAATTGCTCAAACTCATTTGGTCAATTGCTGATAGCTCAGGGAAATCTGGATTCTCACTGCAGTCACACAATGACATTGCAAAAGCCTGGTCTTGTGTTTCTCTGAAGCTAACACTTGTATGTCAATTTTGATTATGTGTTAGGCAATTATTATTATCCCTCAATAAATTTGTATCTGATGTTGTATTGTGAATTGTACAGCTTTGAGAGCATACAATTGTGATCCCATACAAGAAAGCAGATCTGTCGTTTGAGGTATACACTCATCCATTGTGAGATTGGGCACTGGACCTCCTCGAAGACCCAACACTCACTCCTCATTTTATGTGGGATGCTCAATGCCTATACAAGCACAATGGCATTAGGTTTGAGCACTTTATCCATGAGTCCTGGACTGCAAACCGTTGGTGGGATATACAGGTAAATATTAGTATAAGCTTGAATCTACATGTTGTACTGACAAGTATGTACTATGTGTGAGATTGCTCTGCCAGGGGAAAACAGCATGCCATTTGCCTTTGTACTCTATGCAGATAAAAGTCACCTTACAGCTTCAGGAAATGTGAAGGCCTATCCAGTTATTACCCACTGTGCAAACCTTCCTGTGAATATCAGGAACAGTGATGGCCTTGGTGGAGGACGTGTAGTCAGATTCTTACCTGTTGTGTGTCATTCTACTATCAGATATACTAATTTCATTGCAATCTGATCTGTTGAACAGATCTCAGAGGATGCAGCAGAGAACAGAAAACTTGCTTACACCAACTTAAAGCACATTTTATGGCATGAGTCCCTCTCCAAAATCCTGGAGTCAATTTCTGAACTATCAAAAATGGGATTTGTATATGAATGCTTTGACAAAGTTGTTTGTACATTATATCCAATCATCCTTATTCTGTCAGCAGACTATGAGGAACAGTAAGTACTATTTTGATGTGTGTGACATATAAGTTTATGGTTTGCTGTTTCGACAGATGTGTGATGGCATTGATATGGGGCTTGCAGTCTCATCACCCTTGCCCTGTTTGCCTCATTCCTCGTGACAAACTCTGGAATCATGCAACCAACTATCCTATGTGCAGTGCTCAGGATGCCATGGAGTACCTGGAACAATGGGAAAGGGACCATGCTACTGGTGAGAAAGCTCTAAAAGCTCAGAGTCTATGGCCAGTTGAGGTATGCTATGTCTCAACATTTGTAACAAAAGTGATATATGTGTTCTCTTAATGTACTCCTTAGAATGTATTCTGGTGTGTCAAACACTCTGATCCCCACCAGGTGCTCTGTTTCGGTCCTTTGCATGTGAATGATGGTGGAACATGGGGGTGTCATCTATTTTCCAAAGTAAAAGTGCAACTGGAGCACCAGGGTCATGATCTTGCCAAAAAAGTGGACAACCAGTTCATTGATCTCTCTTGTTCCCTCTCATTAAAACTTGTGATATCATCATTAGACATGATCAGTTTCCATGGTGATGGAAACTCATGCACTTCAAGGCAGTAACAAACATTCACTTTTCTGACAGAAACCAGTTCCTTGACATTGCCAAGGAAAGCATCTCTGAAACCACTATTTCTATGTTCCCTCAAAACTCTCTTATAGCAAATCCTATATATGACACAGAACATACTTACACAGAAAACTGACCCAGTTGGCTATGTGCTCCTGAAGTCATCGCAGCTTATTTAGAATATCACATGTTCCTGACGCTTAATGTTGAAATGGAGACCACACTAGTGGCAGAAGAAGAAGGCCTCCTCAAATTCCAGAAACTTCTCAAGGTTGGTAGAGTCACTTATATATTGTACTCAATAACATTGACTATACTGCAGGAATACATATGTTTACAAGGGGAAAACTTGTCTAAAAACTGGAATTTTCCAAAGGTGCACTTGGCAAAACATGCACCTCAGGATGTCTGTGAAAAAGGTGCCATTCAAAACTTCAGCACACATCCAAATGAAAAACAACATGGCCCTATCAGGTGGGCATACCTCTGTCAAACTAATTGAAAAGAAACATTCAAACAGGTTGTAGTGCTAGACTTGATTTGCCAGGGCCTGAAGTGGCTGATCAATACTCATTGATTAGCTAGCAAAGTTGGACCAGAGCACTGTCGTCTGTGAGCTGATTCACAGCTGTATCAAATATCTAAATAAACAACAGCACAATGTCATCCTTACACTATCTGACCTTGAGGACATCAAGGGGGAACTTGGTTGCCAGCCAGCTGTGGACCACATCCACCTTGGTTCCCCACAGAAGCCAATGACACTTGGTACTATAGAACAGGCAAAATTGTCAGATCCAGCTTTCTGTGACTTTTGCAAGAAGTTTACTTCTTTCATTAATGTGTTCACCCATGTCCATGCAATCCCACTCCCAAATGATGGTGGATGGTTCATTCCGAATGCACAAGATGAGATATGCTCCAACTCTGTTGTGTGGAATCCTACGAATCTCATGATAGTCACAATTGGTAACATTAGGTTGAAGTATACTAGTATCTCAAGGTGAACTATGAGTCTATGATGGATTGGAAATTGGCCACCGATTACCTGTGATGCAGTCCAAGCTTCCATGGGAACCAGCACTATGACTGCATACTCATTTGCACTCACAACAGGCATGGAAACACTAAGTATATATTCACTCACCTTCTGATGATGTTCCGGTATGTGTTACGAGTAGGCCGACCCGGTACACTTTTCTTCTCTTACGATTTACTTCTACCTTCCTCATTTCGCTAGCTAGTCTTTCTATAACCTCGCCCGGGAATCCCCCGGGATTATCCTTTATCTCTACGGACACCGCCTTCTCAGGCTGTTCTCTTTACACAGCCTCGTGCTCCCATTTACCACTAGCTCGGACTCATCTTGATCGTTGCCGTTGGCATTGCCTTCGCAGCTTACATTTCATTTCGCTACCTTTCACACAGCCTTCGTAGGCTATACCTCATTTCGCTCTCTGTAGCCACAAAACCCTTTGCCCTACGTAGTACTTAAGACTTGGCCCTTCAACTACTTTGGGCCAAGCTAGTTCCCCTCTGTAGTATCTACCGCTTCGCGCAATTGAACCTGCTTCCTCCCTTCGTCGTCCACGACTCACAGGTCGGAGTACACCAACCTAGACCGCAGTTCTAGGGGAAGGCCAGCATCGGTCTCACCTTTGTCATTCCTCGGACGGAACACTCTTCGTTTAAACAAGGACACGCTAAGCCGGTCCCTCTTCGCCACTTCGTTACCAACCACTACGCTT
>JBBPLN010001095.1:0-10149 GCA_038089815.1 Sutorius eximius
CCAAGGTAGAATACCTTGGGATGATCGTCAAACCAGGCCAAATTGCCATGGACCCAATCAAGCTTGATGGGATCACTTCCTGGCCCACACCCTCCTGACTACGCGATGTCTGCTCCTTCCTTGGATTTGCCAACTTCTACCGACGCTTCATCCCAGACTTCTCCAATGTCACATGCCCCCTCCTTGATCTCACAAAGAAATCACATCGCTGGGAGTGGACAGCTGCTTGTCAGATGTCGTTTGACAACCTGAAGCAGCTATTCCTCACTCACCCTGTCCTCCAACTCCCTGACCAAACCAAACCATTTGCCATCGCCACTGACACCTCCAAATGGGCCTCAGGTGCCATCCTCCTCCAAACCAATACCAATGGTGATTGGTGTCCCTGTTCCTACCTCTCCCAGGCCTTTTCATCCACAGAATGCAACTATGATGTCTACAACTGTGAACTCTTTGCCATTATTCGTGCCCTTCACTCGTGGCGCCATTACCTCTGGGACTCCCCATTTCCAGTACAGGTCTTCACCAACCACAAAAACCTCACCTACTTCCGCCAAGTGCAACACCTCAACCACCGCCAAGTCCGCTGGCTCTTAGACCTCTCGGAGTTTGACCTTCGCATCACCCATGTCGCAAGCAAACTCCTTTTGGGTCCCGACACCCTCTCTCGCCACCCAGACCATATCCTCTCTGCGGATACAGACAATGAGGCCATCACTGTGCTGCCCCCCTCACTCTTCGTCAACCTTATTGACGCCACCCTTGCCGAACACATCAAATCAGCCTCGCTTGCCAATCCCCTCATCCTCTCAACTCTCCAAGCCCTCGACCAATCCATCACCCCCTCCCTTCACTCCCACCTTAGCGACTGGCAATACACCGCTGGTGTCCTCACCTTCCATGGTCGTGTTTACATACCCCCTGATGATGCCCTCTGCTGTGCTATTCTCGCCCGATGCCACAACCACAACTCAGCCGGCCACCCTGGCACCCTAAAAACCCGACAACTTGTCTCTTCTGAGTTCTGGTGGCCAGGCCTCACTCAATTCATTCACAAATATGTGGAGGGATGCGCAGTGTGTCAACAAAACAAGGCCAACACTCACCCAACCATGCCCCCACCTTTCCCTATTCACTCTTCCACTTTGTGCCCATTCCAGCAGGTCTCCTGTGACCTCATCATGGATCTCCCTCTCTCTGCTGGCTTTGATTCTCTTTTGGTCATGGTAGACCACGGCCTTACAACGGGGGTAATTCTTTGCCCAATGACGAAAACTGTTACAGCTGAAGGAATAGCTACTCTCTTCTTCCACAAGGTCTACCTTTGTTTTGGTCTCTATGACAAGATCATCTCAGACAGGGGCCCCCAATTTGCCTCCCTCCTTGCGAGAGAACTCAGAAAGCTTCTCAACTACGACCTTGCCCTCTCCTCCGTGTACCACCCACAAACTGATGGAGAAACTGAACAGGTCAACCAAGAAGTGGAAACTTACCTCCACATCTTTTGTGGTGCAAACCCTACCTTGTGGGCTGAACAAATCACCCACACTGAATTCGCACACAATTACCACCCCCACTCCATTACAAACAAATCCCTGTTCTATCTCATGATGGGATATGAACCCTGTGCTCTCCCCACCATCATCTCTGAAACGGAGATCCCTGCAGTTGAGTCCCATCTAAAGACCCTCCTAGCAGCACGTGACAAAGCACTGGCTTCCCACGAACTCGCCAGACAAGTTATGGCCTCGTGCATTCACAGGAAATTCACCCCTTTCAAAAAGGGAGACAAGGTATGGCTCAAAGCATGCAACCTGAAACGCTCTATCTCCAACCCGAAATTTGCCGCCAAGTGGGAAGGACTCTTTACCATTACCCAGGTGCTATCCTCAGTATCTTACAAACTCCGACTGCCTGCAACATGGAAGATCCACCCTGTGTTCCATGCCTCCCTGCTATCTCCCTATTGCAAAAACTCTGTCTATGGACAGAACTTTCCGGCTCCACCACCAGACCTTATGGAAGGTGAAGAAGAATATGAAGTGGAGCAGATTTCCCAAGGCTGAGTATATTTGCACCCTCCACACCTATTTAGACAACTCCCATATGGCCAGGCCTATCGATGCCCACTTAGACATGGGGTCTCCATTCCTCGTGCTCTACAAAGCCTTTTTACAGGTCAACCGTCTTCTCCCCATCATGTCTCATCTTCATGCCTCCCCCTGGGCCCCCACCTCCCTCTCGGCCACTATGGTTGAAGACATTCATAGCCACCTCTCAGGCGCCCTTGCAACCCTCGCATACCAACTTGAGTTTGGCGAGTTCCTGCAAGACATTGACCAGTATCTCCAGGACCTTGCACAGTATCACGATCTTCCTGTGCCACGCACTGCGTCTACCCCTTCCGCATTGTCATTCCCCCTAAATAGCAAGGAAGACAAAGCATTTCGGCGAGTTGAAGCCCACTGGACCGGGGGTCACCACACCCTTGCCCTCACCCCATCACACCCGCGGTACAATGAGTCGTGTTTTTATTGTCACAAACTCGGCCATATTAGAGTTCGCTGTCCCATGTACCAATGCCCCATGTGTCTCTGGTGGCACCCTAACCACACTCAGGGACGCTGTCCCCTCCGCTGTCGAACTGAGGAACTGCCCCCCCCGCCTACTCCTCTTCTTCCTCCTCCTTCTCCTGTCGCTCCCACTGCTCCTGCCACTCCCGCAAGTCTAACCACCGCTTCTACGCCTGCATCATCGATGATCCTTCCAACCCAACCGAAGAAGTCACCGACTATGGCAATGATGTTATCAACGCAGTTGGATATGGTAACATCACAGGTGAAACAACCAGAGGAGCTAGAATAGCTGTAGGTTGCCACAAGCCTAATGACTCAAGAGTGTAGCAGAGGAGCTCTAATGGGAAGACTCCAAGTGAACTAAACTGGAGTTCACTGGAGCGGGTCTTGGCCCTTTTATACTACTCAATAGTATGTACATGTTTGGATCGGATCTACCAATACGTATCTACGTATAGACTAATGGACACACAGCCCGCTATCAGCTGTGCATCAGAATGGAAGCGATACAGCCTTTGAGGCTGTAGGAGTGGAGATAAAATGCATGAGGCATGATGGCATGAAATGGAAGAGAAGCGCTACAGCCTCAAGGCTGTGAGCGGAGATGAAAGGGAAGCGCATAGCCCCAGCCTTAGGGTTCGACCCTTGGCCCTAGCCTGTGCGCGCTGCATGTGGTGACGCTCTAGGCGTCGGAGTGTGAACTCTATAATAATGTAAACAGGAACAAACATAGGAGATCGGATCATAGATCCGAGATAAGATAAGATAAGGACTCGATCCAAAGCACAACGACTTGCACGACTTGCGAGTGAGTGGCGTTGGAGGCTAATGAGTCAAGCTGGGACTCTATCCCGAGGGAGCAGTTTACCGACGTGCTGAGGTCATGTGACTGTGTGAAATAAGGGCGAAAAATATACCCCTATAACACATAAGGCTTCCACCAGTTCCACCATTCCCTCTGGTGGTTTTATTCGAGCAGAACCCTAATCAGTAACCACCTGGTGTGGTTAATTATGTGGAGTTTGGTCTGTACTGCCATTGCTATGGTTAACATGTACTCATGTTGCTTTATGGGCAGCCTAGTAAGGTAGGAGTGGGGATTGGCATGAAAGAGAAAGTATAATAAGGTGGCTATGTGTTGTCGATGGGCCCAGTGGGTTTGATGGACTAGTAGATGGGCCGCTTTACATCCTTTTTCTTCTTCATGTTCTCTGTAGTTGCCAAAGTGTGGCACTGGTCGCCTTGCTTCCTGGGTCCTCAGGTTGATGCATTTCATCACCATCATCACCCATGTCCTCCTTGCCTACTCACAACCCTCTCAACTCAACTGTCTCAGTGGCATTGACCCCTGTCTCACCCTCTTGCTTGCATGCACCCTCAGGCTCATTGTGGGGCTCTGTAGACACATCTGGATGATGTTCCATGTCACCCATCATACCTGCAGGATCTTTCAATGCCTTCTGCAGCTTTGACTTCTCAGGTCAGTCTTGGTTGTCTTGTGATGTGCATTGTGCACTCACACCCTCCATCTTGTTGGTGCCATCATCTGCACCTCCAGGTGCTCTTGTTGTGCCTTCCATGTGGCTGGGCTCATTGCCCACTGATTCATCAACACACTCCTGGACACATTCTCTGACCAAGCTTTTGTCCAACAATATGTAACTAATGGTTCCTCATAATTGTCTTGATCAATTACTCAAACTTTTTGCTACACTGCCCTTTGTGTATGGTACATGAAACCTAAGTGCACAGTACATAGGGTCATCAGCTGAAACAACCCAAGAAGCTTAAGTAAGCTGTAGGTTGCCAGGCAAGACTAAGAACTCAAGAGTGTAGTATGGAGCTTTTATGGGGAAGACTCCAAGTGAACTAAACTGGAGTTCACTGGAGCAGGTCTTAGCCCTTTTATACTACTCAGTAGTTTGTACATGTTTGGATCATATCTAACAATCTACTACTCTATATAGACTAATGGACACACAGCCCGCTATCGGCTGTGCATCAGAATGGAAGCATATGTAGCCTTCGAGGCTGTGGTCAGAGATTAAAAGGAAGCATATACATGAGGCATAGGAATGGAAGAGAACAGCCTTTGAGGCTGTGAGCGGAAATGAAAGAGAAGCGCATAGCCCCAGCCTCAGGGTTCGACCCTTGGCCCTAGCCTGTGCACATAGCATGTGGCGACATTCTAGACGTCGGAGTATGAACTTTATAATAATGTCAACTAGGACAAATAAAGGAGATCGGATTGTGGATCCGAGATAAGATAAGATAAGGGACTGATCCAAAGCACAATGACTTGCAGTGACTAGCGAGTGAGTGGCGTTGGTGGCTAATGAGTCAGGTGGGACTCTATCCTGAGGGAGCAGTTTACCGATGTGCTGAGGTCATGTGACTGTGTGAAAATAAGGGTGAAAAATATACCCCTATAACATCAGCCAAAAGAGTGACAGCAGGTCATTGTCAATACAAGTAACCTGGTTTCCTAATCCCTGTGCCAAATGTCAGAGGGTGAATATCATGATCCAGAATCAGCACAACCGTCCAGGCTTCCATAGAAACTGGCCTTATGCTAGAAATGCATGGATTCATAGTTCAGATACTGTTCACATGAAGACATATCTGCTGTTATAGGGGTATATTTTTCGCCCTTATTTTCACACAGTCACATGACCTCAGCATGTCAGTAAACTGCTCCCTCGGGATAGAGTCCCACTTGACTCATTAGCCGCCAACACCACTCACTCGCCAGTCGCTGCAAGTTGTTGTGCTTTGGATCAAGCCCTTATCTTATCTTATCTCGGATCTACGATCCGATCTCCTTTATTTGTCCTAGTTGACAATATTATAGAGTTCATACTCCGACGCCTAGAGCGTTACCATATGCCACGCGCACAGGCTAGGGCCAAGGGTCGAACCCTAAGGCTGGGGCTATGCGCTTCTCCCTTCATTCCCGTCCACAGCCTCGTAGGCTGTTCCCTTCCATTCCTATACCACATGCCCTATGCTTCTATTTAATCTCTGCCCCACAGCCTTGAAGGCTATGTATGCTTCCATTCTGATGCACAGCCAATAACGGGCTGTGTGTCCATTAGTCCATATAGAGTAGTAGATCATTAGATACAATCCAAACATGTACAAACTACTGAGTAGTATAAAAGGGCTAAGACCTGCTCCAG
Organism: Sutorius eximius; assembly: GCA_038089815.1. Lineage (NCBI taxonomy): Eukaryota > Fungi > Basidiomycota > Agaricomycetes > Boletales > Boletaceae > Sutorius > Sutorius eximius. Next base: position 5,756 of record JBBPLN010001095.1, read on the forward strand.
TGAACTCCAGTTTAGTTCACTTGGAGTCTTCCCCAAAGCTCCTTTGCTAAGTTCTTGAGTCATTAGTCTTGCTGGCAACCTACAGCCTATCTGGCTTCTTGGGTTGTTTCATCTGCTGTCAGGGTCTTACAATCCTGATGACCTAAGATATCACCCCTGCACTACAGCCTCGACTGAAATAACCCAAAGGCAAGCTAAGAGCTATAGGTTGCACAAGAAAACAGCAGCTGAAGGAAGTGGTGTAGTAGTTGTATCCACACAGGAGCTATTGGGGAAAACTCCAAGTGAGCTAGACTGAGGTTCACTGGAGGCAGGCTCAACCCTTATGTACTATTCTATTGTTTGTACATGCATATGTCCTATCTACGATGTACATACATATATAGACTGATGATCACATAGCCCATGGTTGGCTGTGCAATATGGAAGCACAAACTGCCTTCAAGGCAGTGAAGAATGGAAGCAGCACATAGCCTCAAGGCTGTGGCTGGAATGGAAGTGTGGTAATTAAATAGAAGTACATAGCCTCAAGGCTGTGAGCGATAATGAAAAGAAGAGGGTGCACAGCACAGAAATGAAGTGAAAGAGTGAGGCTGTGCAAACTCTATAAAAAGGTAAACAATGCCAAACAAGTGGCGAGGAGACATGCAAGTCAAGACTTAGTGACTGGAACACTACTGGGCATCTAAGTGGTGCTAGCAGTCTGAAACAACCCAAGAAGCCAAATAGGCTGTAGGTTGCCAGCAAGACTAATAACTCAAGAATCTAGCAGAGGAGCTTTGGGGAAGACTCCAAGTGAACTAAACTGGAGTTCACTGGAGTGGGTCTTAGCCCTTTTATACTACTCGGTAGTATGTACATGTTTGGGTCATATCTAACGATCTACTACCATGTATAGTCTAATAGACACACAGCCCGCTATCGGCTGTGCATCAGAATGGAAGCATGGATAGCCTTCGAGGCTGTGGGGCGGAGATTAAAAGAGAAGCATAAGCATGAGGCATAAGAATGGAAGGGAACAGCCTTTATAGGCTGTGGGCGGAAATGAAAGAGAAGCGCATAGCCCCAGCCTTAGGGTTCTACCCTTGGCCCTAGCCTGTGCGCGTAGCATGTGGTAACACTCTAGGCGTTGGAGTATGAACTCTATAATTCTGTCAACAGAGATAAACATAGGAGATTGGATCATAGATCCGAGGGAAGATAAGATAAGGCTTGATCCAAAACACAACGACTTGCAACGACTGGCGAGTGAGTGGCGTTGGCAGCTAATGAGTCAAGTGGGACTCTATCCCGAGGGAGCAGTTTACCGATGTGCTAAGGTCATGTGACTGTGTGGAAATAAGGGCGAAAAATATACCCCTATAACACAGTCAATGGCAAGCAAATAAAGTAAAAGATAGGGGTGAAAATATTCCCCTGTAACATCGACCAGACAAAGAGATGAGAGGGTGAAATAAGTATATCAAGACTGGGGGAACCAGTCATGTATCTACAAAAGTATATATACATGTACAAGAGAATGGAATCCAAACCTGAAGGGACCAATCAGATGGACTCAGAATCGGAAAGACAGGAAGGGGTCTAACACCTGCCAAGCGACACTGGGGCCACACTAATCAGCAACAATGCATGTTTTTGCCTGAACAATGAAATGGGATCATGCTAATCGAGGAATTCCAAGACATACAACTCATGGCTTGGAGCTATGGATTGACTTCTGCCACGATGCAAACTAAATGCAACATTGCGAACACATGTTGGGCCACGTCAATTGTGTAAATTGGGGGCTTGTGCTCAGTGAAAGCAGGGCTTTACATAGTAGCATCGAGGCGAGTTCGGAACAGAATATGTAATGCACCAAATCCCAGTGCGCAAGTACATACCTGCCATCCTAATGTCGAAATAAGTAGTGTCAGGTGACACTGTGTGAAGCAGGGCACATGTTTCTGAAACAACCAAAGGAGCTATGAAAGCTGTAGATTGCCACAAGTACCAATGACTCAGAAAGTCTAGCAAAGGAGCTCTAATGGGAAGACTCCAAGTGAACTAAACTGGAGTTCACTGGAGCGGGTCTTGGCCCTTTTATACTACTCAATAGTATGTACATGTTTGGATCGGATCTACCGATACGTATCTACATATAGTCTAATGGACACACAGCCCGCTATCGGCTGTGCATCAGAATGGAAGCGATACAGCCTTCGAGGCTGTGGGAGCGGAAATGAAATACATGAGGCATGATGTCATAGAATGGAAGAGAAGCGCTACAGCCTCAAGGCTGTGAGCGGAAATGAAAAGGAAGCGCATAGCCCCAGCCTTAGGGCTCGACCCTTGGCCCTAGCCTGTGCGCGTTGCATGTGATGACGTTCTAGACGTCGGAGTATGAACTCTATAATAATGTAAACATAGGTAAACATAGGAGATCGGATCGTAGATCCGAGATAAGATAAGATAAGGACTCGATCCAAAGCACAACGACTTGCACGACTTGCGAGTGAGTGGCGTTGGAGGCTAATGAGTCAAGCTGGGACTCTATCCCGAGGGAGCAGTTTACCGACGTGCTGAGGTCATGTGACTGTGTGAAATAAGGGCGAAAAATATACCCCTATAACAGTTGTCATCCTCAACCTCTTTTAGGACAGGGATTTCTTCTTCTGTGGTGACATGTTGGATGTGGGGGTTTCTTTTCAGAGGGGCTGCGAAGGCTTTGCATTCTTTACTGCCATGTCCAGGTTTTCAGCATCTAAAATAGAGTTGTTCCTTGATGCAGCGAGTTTTTTCTTCCAGGATGAGTTTGGTGATTCTAATGACATTGACATCCATGGCGTTAGGGTCCTTTTCCTTCTTAGGACAAGGTGTGAATGCTGGGACATAAGGGGTGACGTGGGTAGGGTTTCAACGAAAATGTTCAATTGCATGAGATTGTTCATTGGCATCCCATTCTCTGGCAGCTTCCTCATACCATTTTTCGATGGTAGTGGGAGGGGTTGGAGTCAATTGATATTTCGCATGATCCATGGCAGGATGCCGTGTGTGTAGTAGCTGATCAGGGCATTGTGCTCAGTGACTCCGGCTTTGACTACTTTGGTTTGGAAGTTGGCGATGTATTCTGTGAGGGAGGGTGTCCAGTTTCCTCATCCCTTGGATTCCATACGCATGATGGAGAGCCAGTGGATGGCCATGTTTACAGTTCCCTGTTGCTTGAACGCCTTCAGGAAGTCTTCAATGAACTTTTCAAAGGTTCTGAAAGTCACTGTGGTCCTGGAGATGGTCTTCTTGTGGAAGGTAGCAGCCCATGATATGGCAGATCCCTCTGTCATATAGGAGAGCACATATACAATGCGTTTTTCGTCTTTGTCATAGATAGCTGCATTTACATGAAGGTAGAACTGTACAGTGGTAATCCATGCTTCTGCTTTGGTGTGATCCCCATTGTAGGGGTCGGGTCGCCCGAGGTGGAGTTCGGTAGGTTTGGTTGTCATGGTTTCTGCTGGGGGGTTTGTGGAGAGGGACATTCCTCCAGGGGTTACAATGGTGGGGTTATGGATGCTGGGTGGGGTGGTGGAATGGGGAGTTTGGAGGGCTTGTTGGTAGGGGTGGAGTGGTACGGAGTGGGTGGGGGTAGGAGATGGTGAAGTGGGGGCACGAGGGAGTGAGAGGGTTGTGGAGAGTTCATGGGGGAGGTTGATTGCCTCTTCTTGCTCATGAGGAGCAGTTAGGGCATCATCTGGGTCTTCAACTGGGGAGGGGGAGTGGGGAGGTGATCTGAAACTGTCCGAATTGGGTGGTTCTGGGTTACAAGGGTGTCCCCAATGGGGGTCTGAGGTTGGTTGGTGAGATATGGTGGTGGCATATGACAATGATAGCCGCTAGTAGAGCTAAGCTATTTCCTTTGTTACGCTTGATCTGGGTAAGAGCAAGTGTAGCCTCTGAAACTGAGTACGAGGAGCGAGAGCAAGGGTTAGCCCAAGGAAATGTGATGAGTGTGAAGGTTTGACGCTACAAAGTGTTACTCTACTGCTGGAGTATTCCCCTTTGACTGCTGCAAAGGTTGGTAGGAGACTGAGCGACCATTACATCGTGGGACAAGGTGAGGAGGAAGCTAAGTCATGATTGCAGATGGTAGGTAAGACAGAGGGGAAATAGCTTAGTTATGAGAAGCCCGAGGAGCTAAGCTTTAAGTACTACTTGAGAAACAAGATTCCACAGTAAGCTGTGGCTAAAGGTAGCAAAGTGAAATGCAGCCAATGAAGGTGGTGTGAACTAAAGGTAGCAGTCAAAGATGGGACCAAGACATTGGTAACTAGGATCACAAGGCTATGTAAGAGAATTGTTACGCTTGGCCCAGGTAGGGACGAACGTCGCCTCTGTAAAACGTAGTGTTGGTAACGAAG
>JBBPLN010001096.1:0-10145 GCA_038089815.1 Sutorius eximius
CGGAGCAAGCGTAAAATAAGTGAACGACCTACCTTGTGCACGCTTGTGTGGTCTGTCCTTATTTTAAACTTAACGAGCCAAAAAAGCATGTATAAGCACAATTAAGCATCGTGTCATTTTCCTGATGAATGTGGCGCTACCAGGTTATACAGGAATGAAGGTCTGATCACGTATGTTTGAACGAAGGTTGGATGCAACCCTGATCAAGGTACTAGTAGCTGATCCCGAGTTCGGCCAACGCTCTGAGCCCATAGCTCAAGCACTGCCAAACGAGTCAGCCTCGCAAGCACATTTCGGTTCGATGCGATGGGGATTGGGTGCGAATCGAGGGAACCGAGCACAAGGCAGTGATATATTGCCAGAGTTAATGAAGAACCTTGTAGTCTAACACCGTCCCTCAACCAGCTGCCCACCCCAAAATCGCAGAGTCTGGTTGCAACGCGGCTGCAGACGTCAGCGTTCGTAACTATGAAATATGCCCAGAGCATTCCTTACCCCTCATATGCCATCTAATGGTTCTGATCGCTCGAAGAAGTTACGGGTCATGCTGCCACCTATACCATTCCTACCCGGTACCCGAGCACCAATAACCATATATCACATTCCGGGATTGAAGCGGGTCGCATCTTCTTCGGATGCACGCGCGGTCATGAAATGTTTGGCACAGGGAAGCTCTGACGGACAGCCATCACCCAAAGTGCCCCTCCGTGGAAGTCATTCCGTCGTAGTATCCGCGATTCGACCGTCCCTCAATTAGAAGTGCTCTTCCATTCATCTGAGTCTTCGGTGTCTTTTGCAAACCCCTGAAATGTGTGTGAGGGATTTATGCGAATCGACCTGAAATAGCTGCCCCGACTAAGCCCTAGCAGTGTCGGAGTGAAGCCAATGGTAGTAGTGATACAGAGGCCAGACTCCTCCCAGTGCTTCGACCAAATGGCAACGGTGATTGCTGACATTAGTCGCGAGGTAGGTGGGCTGCTTGTGCGCTCCATAATGCGCATGGTTCGGAATGAGTTGTCCATTTATGACATCGGTGCTGGATCCAGTGTATATGTGAAAAGCTGGGAACTTGAACGATCGGGCTGCGGTCCCTAGGGTGTTAGAAGCAATATTCACGCTTTAGGAGGCTAAACTTGGACCTATCTTCCGGAGTCGCGACGGGTAGACCCAAGCCTTGCTGTTGGGGCGCAGACACGGTTTGGTGATCGCACTAGGTGGCACAGTCAACACCACAAGCGGCGTCTGCGAAAATCAAACACAATTCGAATTTGCGAGATAAAGATGAGTCCACTCTGAACATATGTAAATAGCTCGCGACTGAGGGGACCGTGGAGGACCGAGTTAGAGCCTCAAGACCTGAAATGGCTTTGGAAAAATTCCTTGTCAGTGTCATGCCTAGTAGCAGTGGGGAATTATGTAATGTTATAAGTTACTACGCCCAGGCCGCGAGTCGCAGTCCTTGCTTGCTGTTTGACACGTTCAACAACATTGCAACACCGTGACAGCAACTCGGGATCAAATGTAGCCTGTGCACACGTTTCAGAGTTCTTCCTCCGCCTTGAGGCGACGGTCCCGCTTGGCCCCTGAAAACTTTCATCATAAAGGGATAAAATTATCTTTCCTACGGCAGATTTCAGAGTTCAAACGTGCACGCTTGGTCAAGTCAGTCGCTTAGGATACTGTCATTCTGCTTTCTGACTGGCAGATACAGGTTTATATTAATTAAGGGTTACCACCCAGCTCATCGCAAGGCGGTCGCATGGTGGCGGATTCGTTTTGCGACACTGGCATGTCACTGACGGCGGCGAAATTCCTTTGTTCTCGTGTCCCTCGAAGCATTACTTCGTGGCTCAGCAGTGAAGTAATCCATTTGACAGCAGGAAACCCAGTGTTTGAGTTGAGTTATCTACATTCAAATATTCACCATTGGTAGGTGTATTCGATTACCGAACTTCTAATGAGCGCTTTCATCCTATGATGGTGAAGAGCCAACGAGGCGTTGCAGACCTCATGGAAAACGGAGCTATGAATTGCGAAACGCACACCCTGACCGCCCATTCACCGGGTCACTTTCCACAATCCTATCCACATGGGTAGCAGCATTGTTATGAATTTCGGCTCCCAAGGCATGCCACTCGCCGTCGCAACCCTGATTCTTCGGGGTCAAGCGCTATATGAGCGCCACAACAGGTGTGTCTAGGTCGAAAGACGAGCATCCCTGGCCCTTGCGCCTAGTGCTTACTGTCCTCATCCTTCTGACTATGGAGAGTCCTAGCGCTTCGCCTCACATCGACCATGCACGCACACCAACAACCAAATCATCTTTCCGGACTTCATCCTCTAGATGTGCTCAGTGCAATGCCCGACAGAGAGAGAACCCGAGGAACCTCGTTGTATGCATCGATGGCACTTCCAATCAGTTTGGCCAGAATGTAATCGTTCTGTATCTTTCTTGCTGCTTTCACTCATCTCAGACCCCGGTCAGAATACCAATGTGGTGAAACTGTTTGCCAAAATCGATCTGGAAAAGACCCAGCCAGAACAATATGCGTATTATTCCAGCGGTATTGGCACACGTCCGAAGTCCTTACATATTGTCGATCGTATGGAGAGAGCATTCTCTGATAAATTTGACATGGCGGTTGCATGGTTCGTACTCATAACAATTATCTGTTTCCGACGTTGTGAATACAGGATCGCAGGAACATGGAGGAAATAGTCAAGGATGCATATGGCTGGTTAGCGCGAATGTACCAAGAAGGGGATCAAATATATCTCTTTGGTATGTGTGGTTCATGATCATCGCTCTCATAGCTAATGATCACGGCGCAGGTTTCTCTCGGGGCGCATATCAAGTACGGGTTCTCGCTGGGATGATTCACGAGGTGTGACCCGAACTAGTTGACCATGACGCAAAACTAAGCCTGTGGGTCAGGTCGGATTGATAAGAACACCGACGGAGAAGCAGATTGGAACGTGGGTGACTTTTGCGTGCGTTGAGCGAGCTTGACAAACTACTGGATAGGGCTTATGACCATTATGAAGCGATTCGTTCGGGAAAGCCGAAGACTAGGCAAATTGCCAGAGAGTTCAAGAATACGTTTTCCTGGAAGGATTCGGGCGTGCACTTTGTCGGCGTATGGTAAATTCAATATGTTTATACCCTGGCTAGACGATGGCCAAATTGATCTTGGTCAGGGATACTGTCTCCTCCGTGGGACTTATAAGAGGAGACGTTTTCCTCTCGACTTCTTCGTCCGCATCACATGCTTGCCATTTTCGACACGCGCTCGCGCTCGACGAGCTTCGGGTCAAGTTCATGCCGGAGTATTTCCACGAAATGAATTCTCAAACGCACGGCGGGCGGTCCAAATACATTGTTGTTTCCCCTGACGCTGAACATATTACAAGCCCCGCAAGCGAGCGGCGCGAGCCCACTTTAAGCGAGGATGGCACTGCCTCCTCCGGAGACAAACCGAGCAAGGTTTCTGAGATCAAGGAAGTCTGGTTTGCTGGCAGCCACTCAGATGTGTGGGTACGCTTCGAAACCTATTGATGTGATGCTGATTTCGTGCAGAGGTGGCAAGAACAGACCCGGGAAGTCTCATCAGGCCGGAAACGTTTCGCTACTGTGGATGCGTCGCGAAGCGGCTGCAAATGGTCTCTTCTTGCAACCGACGGATATAGTTTGGGTCCCAGATGACCTTGATTTTGGCATAAGTAAATCGATGACTCGTGCGTGGCGAGCCATTGAGTATATGCCCATCAAGCATCAAGTATCGTTTAGTGGCGCTGGCGAAGATGCCCGACGGTGAGACTTGTCGTGCCTTACTGGTTTGCCTCGTTGATCTCCCGACTGGTAGTTGGCATCGACTGCAGCCGCGTCGTATTATACCCGGTCAAAAGGTCCACGCTTCTATTCTGTTTGCAAACGCGTACAATCCACAAGCAACACTAGGGGAAGGCTTTGACATACCTACCGTCCACAGTGAACTCGAAGATACGGAATTGGACAACCAAGTTTGGGAGACAAGCTTGTTCGACGATACTGCGGCACAAGAGTTGCTTACTTACCTGAGCGGTCAGCAAGGGGTTGCGCCGATATATCTCGACAGGTTGTTGTTCATGCTGCGATTCAGTAGGGTGTCTCAACTTTTTCAATTAACTTGATATTTACACTTCCACCTTTAGAGGAGGGAAAACAATGCGTCAGGAACGTGCCTAATTGGCAAGAACATTTTATCAAACTCATTCACAATCGCGATTGCGCACCGCTCGTTAGGCTGGTCACCATCGTCGCCTATTACGAAGCTTGTGCGTGTTCCATTACCAACATTTATGCTGGCTCTCATTCCTTCGTCTCAGCTTACGATAATCGATCACATCCAAAGAGTCCCGCGCCCTCTCACGTCGAACTTTCTCAGGAGATATTTGATGACGCGAAGAGATGTCTCAGTACCATTTTGGCTGCACACAAGCACCGAGATGGTCCCAGAGTGGTCGCTCTCCTGAGACCTCTGACGAAACACCAGATCTTGCGGCAGCGCATTCTCACCAAGGATGTCTTGGAAACTCTCGTGAAGTTGCTCGACGTGATCGTTGAACATCCGGAAAGCAATTTCGGACAGGCAATGGACGGCCTGAATTGTTTATTGCGATGTGGTGCGTTGATGATTGTCGAGCATCCAGCGACTCATCCATGGTCTGTCAGAGGAAACTCGATCAACGATCGTCGAGAAACTTGGAGCCAATCCCCCGAATCGTGGTGTGTCAAGACTTTCCCGGATATTAGAGGTCAATGGTAGGTGTTCAGATCTGTTTGGGAACGCACGAGATACATCATTTCATCTAGACTCACGCTTCGTGGTCGCCGCGCTGCGCATGGTGCTGACCCTGGCACACATCCCGGATGGTAGGCACTTTCAACTCCGTGGTGGGCCATAGCCAAACATTGTAACACACGCCAACAGCGAGAGCTGTGTGCTCTGCGGTGAAATCTAGGATAAGGGAATTTGCAAGAAAGGATGACCGACTTGTTGGTCTTCTCGCCGTCGAGATCCTGCTTGCCCTTTGGAATCCAAACGAAATGGGTAGGTCGCATATTCTTGGACCTCTGCTCGCGGCTTATACTTTACGTTTCAGGTCAACCAGAACAATTGAACATACGCAATGCAAACTTTCGGGCTAATCTCGCCAGCGCGTTAGTCCACGTGCGCCCCGATAGGCATGATCCAGCCGAAGGAGAAGGACACAATGTTGATCATGGGCAATGGATATTGCGCCACCTCTTTGGGCTTGGTAAGTGAGGTTCATCGGCTCACTCCTCACAATGTTCGATCATGATATCCTCCGCATCAGACGCCACGGAACTCAGTGTGCAACAGAGGAAGTTCATTGGGGACCTGAGACAGGCCGCTCAGAAAGGGAATATACGGGAGCGCACCGCTGCAACGATGACGCTTCTGAAGCTATGCGAGAGTGAGACTGGTTTTGACGGAGGAAAGATACGAGCTCACTGTTCACCAGCTGCGGTTATCCGCGGTTTTCTCCGCGAGATCAACCTGCTAGGCGTCTTTGTCAATCAACTGCAGCGAAAAGACAGCGCGCTGCTTGCTGCGTACGCGTTGGTTACCTGTTTGAAATACGGTAAGTGGAATCACTGAGTTGACCCTCACTTTGCTCAAAGTCACATCAGGCGACATGAAAGAGGCTATCAAGGACAACGAGCTACTTCCGAAGCATATAGTTGGCATGTTGCGACTGGACTATTTTGATGATGCTGTGGGTCCAGTGGAAGGGTTCCAGATTTTCGGTGACTTTATGCAAGACGGTAATGGATTTCAGTTATCTAGGACCGCATGCTGACTCTTCTGAGTCAGACGACCTACGGGAAAAAATCAAGGATTACAACATTACCGAGGTTCTGAATACGAAGTTAGGAAATGGGAAGTCGAAGGAAATTCGGACGAGCTTGATCTGCTTAGACATCTTCCGGTCATTCGGTACGTGTTGAGAATGACGACAGTTGTTTGTGGTGGCTGAGGCACCCCTCCACCCAGAACCAAACGGTCCCTGGACTGCCGATCTTGTCGATAAGAGTCTGAAACATCTACAGAAGCCGACATGGAAGTCTCAGAAAGCCGGCGTGGCGATTCTTTCTGCGTTGGCACAGACAGGTATGTGTTGCCGTCATCCTGAGAACCGTCCCTGATGTCGTGTGGGTTCAGAGCATGGGATAATAGCTATTGGCCCCCGGATACACGAGATGCTCGAGATGCTTCTCCCGGAAGGCTACCTACCGATTCAGCCGAATATCGCAGGGGAACAGTCGGCAAGCACGACCTCATCTAGCGAGAGCCAAGGGCAACCACCCGCGTCGCCCACCGAGTCTACGAAAGCTCGGCCACCTTCCTGGATGATGGGACCCGCATGCGCGCTGCGTATTTTGGCGCGGAACAGCAAGTGCTTTCCTATTGTCTTTGGGAGTCGTTGGAACTGATGTGATGGTTTCAGAGATACTGCGGGAGCGTACGCGTGAAACGATGCAATACGGCAGTCTGAAACATTTATATCTGACTGGAACGCTCGTCGACGATGCGGACACGTCGCCATGGCGTATCAAGACTCCGAATCGAAGTGAGCCGACTTTTTTTCGTCCCAGGATGGAACACTGAGTTATGTGTCTCCGATCTCCCCAGCTGACGTCATGGAAATGCTCGACAAGATGATCAAGGCTGTCGACGAAGAATTGTTGGAAGAAGGTCTCATGTCAGTCGGGGATGCAGTGCTACCCCACATTAAGCACTGGGACCGCCTTATGACACTGCTACGCGATCGGACGATGGCAACCATAACCATCCTCCCAGCTTTACTCGGCGTCTCGGCGCTGGCCGTCCTTGCTGTGGTCGTGGTAGCGCCAGTTTATTTGTCTGTCCGAGTGTACGAGTGGGTATCAGAGAACTCTTTTTATTACGGTGGTGCTAACGAATCCCTAGGTTCTTCAAAGGATTACAGTCACTCCGTCAAAATACCCGGATCTTGGATGGTCTGCGTGTGGGACTTGGCAGGCACAGTGGCGAGGTTCCTCTAGTTACGCGCCAAGTCGAGACTGATCCAGCCTCACACGAAGGTGAGGGTGCTGGTGGTCATGATGGTGGAGGTCCTTCTGGTGCCACGACCATGGCCGCCCAGGGTGGCGCAGATGCACCAACGATTCCGGGCACCCCCGAGCAGCAGCCGCAACCTCGACTGGCGCAACAGTCTTCGTATGCAAGCATTGGGTTTTCCTCGCTTCGCTTCTCCTTGTAAACTTATGAGAAACTGATGAGTTCAGCCCGAGCATCATGTCCTGTTTTTGGAATTGTAGTCCATGTCATCAATCGTACCTTTTGGTAGTTGCAAACTGAGATCAGCTGGGATCCCAAACGAATGTCCCATTCATCAGCTTGATTACAGCCTGACCGTCTCTTCCCGCTGAATTTAGTCTATTGATGACACTGGAAGAACACGTTAGTCATTCTGCTCGCTCGCGCCAACAGAAGTGTCATTCAAGTTCCAATCATGCATTCCCAAAGAGAATTCATTCCTGCACAACTGCCCATTTGTCTCTCTCCCGCTCTGCAACGTCCCCAAAAGCGATCCTCAGACCGGCAAAACATGCATCCACCACACCCATCCCTCCCGCGGCGCCCATCACCAAGCTGGCGGCGTAATAAAAGTTGGCATTGCCTCTCCCCTCGGTCACCCAAAGGGCATGGAAGAGGGGAAGAAGGAGCGCCGCGTGGGTGTGTACGAGTGTCGTAACGATGGGGTGGCGGAGGTCTACAGGCGTGAATGCGTCAACATCAACATCCATAGCGAGTTTGCGAATTTCGCTTCCGCGTCGTGACGTACATGGGTATACTTCTGGGAAGAGCACAAACATACTCAGGAAGAGGCCAGGATCGGCGAGGGTAAGGTACGCTTTAAAAATCCCGAGAATGCCGACAAGCAGAAACGACGCGTACAACGCGTCATGTCTACAAGCCGTGAGACGGGTACAACAAGTCAAAGTAAATCCTTACTGGAATTTAATGCAGACCGGTGTAATGTAAATCACGAGGTGGACCTTTGAACAACCAAGTATCCGGATCAAATAAAGCGAACTCCGTGAGAAATCGAAGACGTACAGAGAAAACCATGAGGAAGAATGGTCGGAAATGGTCAAACATCTCCGTGAAGAAATACCACCACAATCCGGGATTAGGCGTCAAATCGGGGAGGGTCAGACTATCGCAGCACGGTTATTCACAGTATAATCAATTTATCGTGAAAATACGAACCTGGTTCCCCACGTTTCATACACCCATCCCCACTCTCCACCAACCATGACTGAGGCAGCGCCTAACAGGACAAGCCAATAAACAGCGAACTGGCTTGCGTACTTGCAAGCAGTTCGGATATCACCCCTGAATCCCTGCGGAGAAGCAAGCTGGGATACCGGAGAAGTGACGAGTAACATCAGTACCGGAAGGAGCAGCAGAAGTGTGGATATTGAAAAGTGTGTCGAGAATGCGAGAGCCAAGAGAGCAGCTGATGCTTTCCCTGCGAAATGCGACAGAGTGAGTGAGTGTCCCTTCGACGACTGAACTGACCCACCCTCAGAAGCGAACATCAGAGTCAATAGGACTAATGTATTCTCGAATGTGGAGGTGGACTGCGCCAGGGATGGAAGTAGGAGGTAGGGGTTCAGGAGGAACACAGTAACGACCAAGCCATCGCGACCACTGGGTCCCTTACCGACACGTTGCCGGGCGTGCCATATGCGGAGTAGCGCCCAAGCACCCACTATATCACTCAGTGCCCATACAATAGGTAGTGGTGGAAGCACAGTAGAAAAGATGGAAAGAAACAATGGGGACTAGACCGAGAACCTGTCAGCCAAACGAGAACTTGGAAGTGAACTCAACTCGTACATGACGAAAAACACCTCCAGCATACGGATCGATGTCGTGACTATAAAGCCAGAGACCTTCTTTTACTGCGCAATTCGCGATTCAGGCCATCTACGTCGGTGTTAACTCGTATGAGACGTGAATTGGTACTGACAGCGAGAGTATGAGGTCAACGGAGAGGACAACTGATGGTTATGTTGAAGTCCATTAATTGAGGGTAATGGAATGAACGCCAATGATAGTCTGAACAACCCCAGAACTGGTAAGAACGACGACAAAGATCCCATTAACGAGGCCTGGTGCTTCAAGCTCTTGAAGTTCGGATAAAGACCCCGTGTGAATGTCATACCATATCTGGGTTCAGCAACATTTCGCGGTACTGTAAACGAGTTTGCTCAGGAATTCCGAGTAGTCAAGCCCACAAATGCATCTTTCCTACGTTGCATAACATGCTTTCAGAGTTATATTATTTTAATCATGTTCCCTCTCCGCGCCGCCCAAGAAACTAACCTTAGCCATCCTTCAACCGCCCCGATTTGGCCTCGATCGACATGGTTTGAATTCTCCGTTCCTGCTCTCCGAATGGTACTGACTCACTATGGGATGACTTGAATAAAAATAGAGAGACGTTGACAACCATGCCCCCTGTTCAGGTATTTTACGGTATTCTCAATGGTCTCGACTCTGCCACGAATCCCACCGCACATGTGCCTCAGGCCGGCCTTGATTTGCCTTCCATGTAAGTACCTTCGACATGTTTCTAACGCCCTCTCCAAGAGCAGAATTGAATGTATCGCCAATCTTCCAGCCATCCTGTGGACGGAGCCTAAAGTTCTCGCCTACGTAAGCACCAGAGTCCTCTCGGATTTGCTTTCGAGATTGGACAGGATCCCCGTCGATCGAGCCATGAGGAGCCCAGATTCGAACCCGATCCTTTGCAAGGTATGCTCAAAGCTCGACCTACAACGCATGACACATTCTCTCCATCCCTGCCGCGACTCATCGACTTGTTCTACGCCCCCGATCGGGAATAAGTATGACGATTTCCCCCCTCTTGGATCCATAGATGAAATCAAAAGTCGACGTTCAATCTGCGACATTTGCAAACTCATCGCCGAAAGCCTGGACAGAGAGCCCACGGATCTCGATGGTAGCTGTGTTATACGAGAAACCGCACAGTATTGCAACTTCACGTTGCCGGAATACGTCAAG
>JBBPLN010001097.1:0-10144 GCA_038089815.1 Sutorius eximius
TTGGCGGCTAATGAGTCAAGTGGGACTCTATCCTGAGGGAGCAGTTTACCGATGTGCTGAGGTCATGTGACTGTGTGAAATAAGGGTGAAAAATATACCCCTATAACAGGTGGTTTCATTGATCATCTCCATGATGATCTCAGGATTGAATGCCTTTTTGAGTAGGTGGACTCCGTGGGAAGCAGATAATCCTGAAAGGAGGTACTTCTGCTGCCATTTGACAATGAAGTCATCAACACAAGAGCATCCTTGCTTGAGTTCCTCCAACTTCATAGTGTTCCAGTCTCCTCAGTTAGAGGTGTGGAAGAGGCTGTTCATTTCTAATTTCATTGTGTCCCAGTCATACCCAACAGCAGGATCACAGAGGTGTTCTAGCCTTACTTGTGTGAAGGTTCTGGCTCACTCACTGGTTAGTTGTGAGAGGACAGCAGAAACTGCCCTGTCAGATTGGGGCAGGATTGCTTGGCTGTTTATGTTTAGCCACCTGGTCATTTGGATCCACCATTCTTCAAACTTAGAGTATGCCCCATTAAAGCTTCCAGGGTCTTGGAAGATTTTAACCTTCAAATTGGGCATAGGAATTCTTGGAGGTGGGGCTTGGAATTCCCCTGCTGGGCCCACACTGTATTCTAATTGAGCGATCCTCATGAGGAGGTTGGTGATGGTGTTGGACTGGTCATCCACCTTTGTGCACATGTGTGCTGCACTACTTGATGCTGATGCTGCGTCAGTGGTGGCTTGGATAAGGGCAGCATGTGCTGTGGTGGCTTGGTTCATGGCTTCAGTGGCAGCATCTGCCAGGGCTTTGCATTTGTTTTGCCAATCAATGTTTTTGTCAGCGATGATGTCATATAGTTGGGAGGACATTGTTTATTTACAAATGCGGGTGTCTGTGAATAAATGTGGTAGGTGTACGTACTACTTGCGGTATCGTTCTGGCTTCTGTAGCATACAATGATCTTGAAGGTTGTAAGGATGGATGGCTTCTTTTGCCTGTCTGATCCTTTGATGGGGGAGAGGTGGCTGCAGTGTAAAAACTACTCTTGCTGCTATCTCCAGAATTTGTTTGTCCAAGTATTCCTGCTCTCTCTTTGGGAATTTCAGTACGATTGGGGATCCTTCTCGTTTCTCAACAAATCTCCTTTCCTTGTTGAGCAGCCTGTTGGTCTTGTTGAAACGTAGTGTAGTCAACTACCTTACTATAATAGGTAGTATTATATAATCATAGACACTGTACACTATTTAGTTCTCTCAGCACTGTCTGAGAATGAATAGGAGTTTCAATTCTTCTTAAACATGAACCACAACCATCTGAGTCCATCCAGACCTCAATGTAAGTTCTAGCATTCCTTGGTTCATTCCTTTTGCCCTCAGAGGTAGCTATGTGCGATTACTCGCCGTAGCATACTTCAACAGGTTATGAGCCCCAATGGGCAACGTTTGATGCGCGAAAGCGCTCAACGTTTGACCTTGGAACCTTACAGTCCAGTGGACAGAGTGTATGTGCGAAAGTGCTCCTCCAGCTCCTCCAATAAAGCCCGCCTGATGCACTATGTGCTCGGCAGCCTAGCGTATGCACGCAAGCGCTCCTAGGACATGGGCACAGACCTCTGGTACAGGGGGAGACTCTGTCTCTCTGCTGTAGGGTCACTGAAAATTTTCTACTTCGTCTGTCTCCATGACGATGCTAACTTTTTTCATACCCTAGCTATCCCTCTAGCACCATGTCCTCCCAATTGACATCCCTCGTCCCCATGCTCTCTGGCATGAACTACATGCAGTGGGCCCAGGCCATGGAGTCTTACCTCCAGTTTGCTGGGGTCTGGCAATCTGCCATGATCCGGGAACAGCTGACCTTCAATGACGATGACCACCCGACCGACGTGGAGCTCAACCGCTTCGACCGTTGGACGGACGACAATGACAAGGCACTCGGCACTATCCGTCTGCGAGTGGAGAAATCCCTCATACCTGCCAACCTCTCCGAGGCCGAGTCCACGGCCAAAAACCTGTGGACGGCCCTCAAGGAGAAGTACTCTCAGATGACAGCCGCCTCTGCCCTCATTGAGTTCAAGCAACTCCTCACGCTCACCATCCTGGAGAACAACCATCCCACTCCTGCCTTCGCCCGCTTCCACCAGATCGTCTCGCGTCTGAAGGAGCTCAACTACGAGCTCCCGAAGAAAATCGTCGAGATGTTTGTCATCTCAAAGCTCCTGAAGTACGCTGACTTCATCAGGACACTCATGAACGCCACCACCACCAAGCAGTCCGCGGACACAGAGTCCCCCGCCCAGCTCACCGGCGAACTTGCTGAGTATGAGCAGCAAGTCACTGCTGCGTGGCTCAAGCATGTCGCGACGCGCCCCACCAAGGGGCAATCCTCTTCCTCCGGCCAACAGGCCAACAAAATCAGCGCCATGAAACGCAAGGGGGCTGACCCCAATTTTCAGCAGCAGCAGCGCGGACCTTCGGGTTCGGGCAACCAAGGCGCTCCCTCTGGGAGCAACAACAATGGTAAAGGTCCCAGCCAGGGATAAGATGGCGACAAGAAACATCGCCAGGGTAAGTGCTCCACTGAGGGGCAGGCGAAGCAAGACGCTCGCAAGGCCAAGAAGGCCGCCGCTCACCAAGCAGAGGCCCAGGCCTCCTTCACCTTCACTGCCCACGCTCCTGTGCTCTCGAACCACTCATACGATGTAGACGAGGCCATCTACCATACACTGGCAGACGAGATCTTTACCAAGCCCGTGGTTGACCCACGGGCACTCGCTCACCGACCTGCTGCCACCCATTACGGGCCCCCCACTTTCCCACATGTCCAGAATTCATTGGACCTCCTCGCTCAGCTTGATGTGCCGGCTACCATCCAGAACGTTCATAACATGGATGACATCGCAAATCGTCACCTCCAGTATAGCGCCGAAAGGCCTATCATCTCTCTCCCACGCCGCCGCCGAAGGCATGCGCATGATTTACCTGCACAGCCAGCTGTCTCAGACACGCTGTTGCAGCACCTGAACAGGCACCTCCCTCCTGCCCTGCTCCCCATGCCTCCTCTCCTGTCACCACTTCCAGTGATCGAGGAGATCAATGAGATTTCGCTCGGGGGCAATGAGCACGACATGTGGCTGGAAGAATTTTACAGCTCATGGGGGATTGGAGGCCTCTCCGACGGACACGACGACGAGTACATCTCTCCTCTCACATCCCTAGACAATGCTGACCAAGCGTTCGCCCTACAGTTTTGTAATGAACTCATAGGTAGCTACAGTTACTTAGATAGTAACGGACACGCTCCTAGCACTTCGTCTGTAGTAGAATACAATAAATCTACTACTTCTCATGCTCTCATGTGTGATGACTGTAAGGGAAAAGGACTGGAAGAAGACGACATATACAAAGATCACTGGATCTTAGATTCTGGTGTCTCGTCACACTTCACCGCACACCTCGACTACTTTGTTGAGTATGTGCCATATTCAGAACCGCGCATTTGCAGTACAGCAAGCGGTAATGCTGAAATTCTTGGCGAAGGTACGGTAATAATCACACACAATGGTTATCCTGTGCGTTTATCGCCGGTAATCTATATGCCATCCTGTACAAAGAGTTTAATCTCTATGGGATTGTTGCTATGTGATCAGGCAATGCAGCTTAAAAACTACTATGCCCATATTGACTTTTACCACTGTAAGCTCAAGCACACGGTTCTTTCATTCCACCAATACAATGAGACCATGTACTGGGTCCATGGACCAGTTGTGTGAGAAGAAATTGCTCTCGCCGCCAGTACCTTAAATGACATCGATTTCCGTGTTATGCACAATCGACTTGGTCATCCCTTGTGTGACGTACTAAAGGCCCCACGCAAACATATCAAAGACTTCCCTGAAGTCAAGGTGCCTGAAAATGCGCCCATTTGTCCCAGTTGTGAGCTTGGAAAACAGCCCAACCGATCTTTTCCTCATAGTGAGAAGCACACGAGCGCTCCCTTTGAGCTTATTCATTCAGACTTAAAGTCCTATGAGGTACTGTTGTATCACAAATACAAGTACGCAATCGTCTTCATAGATGATTGTACCTCATTTGGGTGGGTCACCCTGTTAAAAACAAAAGACCAGGCACTCTGTGCCTTTAAACAATTTATTGCAATGGTCTGGACGCAGCACAATGCTGTTGTAAAAGGCTTTCACTCTGATGCTGGCGGAGAATTCAAGTCTCAAGCCTTCCGTGACTACCTTGCTGATCAAGACATCAATATGTTGCAATCTGCCCCTATGTTCATCAACAGAATGGGTGTGCGGAACGCTTCATCCAGACTCTGTCTGATAAATCACAGGCAATGCGCCTTCAGGCCTGCCTCCCTGATTCCTACTGGGAATTCTCCCTAAACCAAGCAGCGCATGTCTATAACAGGACTCCCCTGTTGCGCACACACTGGAAGACTCCCTATGAGCTTCTTTACAGTGATAAACTGTCTGTCTCGCATCTTCGCGTGTTCGGATGTGGTGCTTATGTACACCTTGCCGATGAGATATGCTCTGGTAAGCTGCAGCCAAAATCGCAGCTAATGGTCTATATCGGGGTGGCTCCCGGGTCCACGACCAATTACATCTTCATGCGACTGAATAATGCCATATTCACATCGGCACATGCTGTGTTCGATGAATATTACTTCCCCAAGTGTCCAGGGGCTCGGGCACATCAGCCCATCAGTTGCCCACACAGGAACCCTCCTCCTTACACAGATGGCAATCATCGCCGTCTAATGGAGTTCAGCGATGATGAGGAAAGTGATGTGTCATACGCTCCTAAACCTCGCAGAGCTAGACCAGCAGAAAGGATTTCCAGTCCTAGGACGCCCTCTCCTTGTCCCATTCCTGGTCCATCTAAAACAAGGAGATCATCGCCCTCAACATCCGGTACAGAGGCAGATAATGGGCATCAGTACCATGAAACCAAGTCAGGTCAACCATTGCCTGAGACTCTGGTAGCGGACCCTCCCATCCCTTCCGCTCCTCTGGTCACACCTGTGCGGCCATCCCGGCCTACTCCAGTTCCGACGGCTCCACACCGTCCTCTGGCACTTCACCACCCCATGCCTTCTGCACCCACTTTACTGCAGTGCTCTGAGCATTTACGCCAAGTGCCCGTGCGTCCGGGTAATATTTATGGCGAACATACAAATCCTGTTCAACAGGTACAAGACGTTGATCGTATAGCACGATGGTGTGAAATGGTTAATGAGCCAGGTCCCTCCACCATCCGTGTTCCGGAACCACCTACACTGGACATCCCAGGTGCTCTCCCTCCGTCCCCGACCCCATCAAAAGATGACATCAAGTGGATCACCAGGGAAGGGGGAGATAGGCTGCTCAAATATCTTTGCACCATGGCGGTCCCTGTCACTGAACATCACGCAAATGTAAATTACCGTGATTGGTCCTATAAGGACATTGCTAAACTCCCTCTGGCTGAACAAGCGCTTTGGTGTAAAGCCTGTGAGGATGAATTACAAATACTCAAGGACTGAAAGGTCTATGAAGTCATTGATCGCCTGTCTAACCATAAGATGATTAAAAATTGCTGGGTATTTGACGTTAAAACTGACAGTTGTAAAAAAGCACGCCTAGTAGCTAAAGGCTTCTCTCAGATCGAGGGAATCGACTTCAAAGAGATATTCTCCCCAGTTGTACAGTATGAGACAGTGCAAACTATACTCGCCCTCTCTGCATTAAACGGGTGGTATATAACTGGCTTAGATGTCAGATCTGCCTTCCTGTATGGGAAACTGGACGAGGAACTCTATATGGAGTTTCCTGAAGGGTTTTGCCCCCCTCACTTAAAAGGCAAAGTTCTACGACTTCTTCGCGCCTTATATGGCCTCAGACAGGCAGCAATCGCCTGGTGGAGATCACTTGATCAGTCAATGAAAGAACTCGGCTTTGAGCAACTGAAAACGGACACTGGCCTCTTTATATATCGCAAGGGAAATGATATCGTCCTAGCGATTATCTACGTCGATGATGCCCTCTTCTGTGGACCTAATAAACAGCTAGTAGATAAGCTGAAGGCTGCATTCATGAAGAAATGGGAATGTTGAGATCTCGGGGAACCTACTGAGTTCCTCCGAATGAATATCAGGCGAGAGGGTCTACACAAGATCTACCTCGATCAGGTCGCCTACCTTAATAAGGTACTTGAGCGATTCGGCATGCAAAATGCTAAGCCTGCTCGTACACCTCTCCCACAGGGGTATTACCCTGTGAAGAACGAGTCACCTGTCAATCCCGAACTGCGGACATGTTTTCAATTGGTGATTGGCTCGTTAATGTATATCATGATTGGCACACGGCCCGATATTGCCTACGCTGTAACACAAATGGCACAGCAATCTGCCAACCCTTCACAGGAGCACTTAGATAAGGCCCTGTATATCTGCCAATATTTACTTGGCACTAAAGATTACGCCCTGCTGTACAATGGCATAAGTGGCAAGGGTTTACTCGGCTTTACGGACGCCGACTGGGGCCAAGACCCCAACACCAGCCATTCACAAACCAGCTACTTCATTAAGTTGGCCGATGGGATCACGCTCTGGAACTCGCACCTCCAAAAGATGG
Source organism: Sutorius eximius (assembly GCA_038089815.1). Classification (NCBI taxonomy): domain Eukaryota; kingdom Fungi; phylum Basidiomycota; class Agaricomycetes; order Boletales; family Boletaceae; genus Sutorius; species Sutorius eximius. The sequence goes on from JBBPLN010001097.1 coordinate 6,627, forward strand.
TGGCGATGTCATCCACTGAAGCGGAGTATATGGCTATGAGCGACTGTGGTCGCCAAGCCATATGGATTAAACAAATGATGGAAGAACTCGGATACCATCTAAAACCAATCCTGATTTGCGGTGATAACCAAGGGTCGCTATTCATGGCACAAAACCCAGTTACTGAAAAGCGAAATAAACATATTCGCATAAAGTACCACTTCATCCGCGACGCAGTGATGACCCATAAGGACATCGAGCTACTCTTTATCCCCGGGACTGACAATCCTGCGGATATGTTCACCAAGAACCTCGGACATGTCAACTTCGAGAAATGTCGCTCCATCCTTGGTCTCCAGATTTACTCGCTCACTAATTAATGTGTAAGCGAAAGTCCATTCCTACCCACGAAGATGCTCACGTGCTTAGATGCACTAAGCAAGGGGGAGTGTTGAAATGTAGTGTAGTCAACTACCTTACTATAATAGGTAGTATTATATAATCATAGACACTGTACACTATTTAGTTCTCTCAGCGCTGTCTGAGAATGAATAGGAGTTTCAATTCTTCTTAAACACGAACCACAACCATCTGAGTCCATCCAGACCTCAATGTAAGTTCTAGCATTCCTTGGTTCATTCCTTTTGCCCTTGGAGGTAGCTATGTGTGATTACTCACTGTAGCATACTTCAACAGGTCTCTAGGTACTGCCTGATTTCTGCTTGTTGTTGTGCTTCTCTGGCGATTCTGCTGGGGGTAGAGGGAAAGCACAAGGGAGGTGTGATATCATTGGGGTTGATATTTGTGGTGGAGGGGGAATGGAGTGCCAACTCTTGGTCAAGTGCTGGTGAGATTCTAAGGGGGGGTGCTGAGGTGTATTCCGAGGGCAATTACTTGTTGTGTGGATAAAGACTGCCTTAATCCTAGCCAAGAGGGCGAGAGTTCTTTTTCTAAGGCCACTAAAAAGGCCCGTGACTCTGCGCTAAGGTTGGACAGGGTACTGATGCTGTTCACACACTCTGAATTATCTCCAATGTTGGAGATGCTGTTGTCTGGGCTTACTGTGTCTTCCTCTTTGGGTGCTACATATAGCCCCTCTGGGTAAGATGACGTGTAAAAGGGGTGCAGGGTGCTGGATCTATTGGGCAGCCCTGCCAAGAACAGAGTGAGCGTTCGGTGAAAGCTGATGGTCACTTGTCCCAAGGTTAGCCCTAGTGATCACTGACATGCAAGAGATGTGATTGTTACAAGGGAGAAGTGTCCATTTTCATTTTTTCACTTTTCTTCATTACTTACATGCCACCTTCATTACCACTTACTCTCTTCCATTTCACTGCACTGTGTCCCTTTATTTAGCAGTACATACTTCCACACTTGCCCTGATGTAGCACATGTTTGTACATATATAAAGTAGTGCACTGTGGACCTTAAGTCCCCATTTTGATATACTTGATTTCTCTTCCATACTCCTTGACAATGGTCATTTGAGTCTGCTCATCATTGAGCTCAAGCTCTGAGAGTCAGCACGTCTCCAACACATGCAGCAAGCTCCAAGCTTGTCATAAGTCACCTCCTCATCACTCCTCACCATCCCTCTCATTGTCCCTGACTCTATTATTCCTAGCACACCCATTGGCTTGTTTCAGTGGTGCACTTGCAGGCGTATTGCAGAGGTGCAAGGTGCAAGGTATAGTGAGTAGAGTCTAGTTCAAGTGAAACAACCCAAGAGTGAAGTGATTAAGCTATAGGTTGCACCTGACCAGTGACTGAGAATAGAGAAGTGATAGTAGTCGTGTCCACACAAGAGCTATAGGGAAAACTCCAAGTGAACTAGACTGAGGTTCACTGGAGGCAGGCTCAACCCTTTATACTATTCTACTGTTTGTACATGTGTATGTCCTATCTACGATGTACATTGTAGGAGCCGGTGGCTCTCTACATTCATAAACTCTCCTTTAGCAGTATCCTAGGTGTCCTCTAGGGTCCGGTGTCCAGTCCTTTCCATCCAATGTGGTCCGGTTTGCATCCAAGTTGAGTCCAGTTTGATTTCCGACTGGAAATTCACTTATCCAACTGGAAATCTATGTAATCCAATCCAGATTATGCTGGTTTCAATCCGGAATACCTTTATTTTGGTTTGGACTTATCATTTCTTGCTTATTCATTGATGATTATCCTTATCTTTTACTTTTGGAACATGTTCCGATGTGTTTAGACATGTACCTGTACCTGTCATTTCCTTGGTTACAGTCTTGGGTATGCCTGGACTCTAAATTTTGTACCGATATTCCTAGAATATCATCTTGCGCTCATATGCCCTGATCACCCATCATCTCTAAGTCTCCCATCATCATCAGCATTGTTGTCCAGACCTTGTTCTATCCAGAATATCATTTCCTTGTCTCCAGACCTCCTTCTAGTCCGGAATATTCATTTTCAGATCATTCTCATTGTCTGAACCATCCAGACCACTCTCCAGCGCTGCAGTCAGTCTCAGCAAACCCTTCTGCACTAACAACCTTACCTACAGAACCCCTGGGACAAACCTATTTGCCCTACCCCACCTATTATTATTCTTACAACATTCATATATAGACTAATGATGACATAGCCCATGGTTGGCTGTGCGATATGGAAGCACAAACAGCCTTCAAGGCTGTGAACAATGGAAGCAGTGTATAGCCTCAAGGCTGTGAATGGAAATGAAAAGAAGAGGGTGTACAGCATGGAGATGAAAAGGTAGAGTAGGGCTGTGCAAACTCTATCAAAAGGTAAATAATGCCAAACAAGTGGTGAGGGGATGGCAAGTCAAGACTTAGCGACTGGAATGCTACTGGACATCTAAGTGGTGTTAGCGGTCAAATGACAAGTGGGTAATGTTACAGGGGAATATTTTAACCCCTATCTTTTTCGCACATAGTTGTGCATCTGCTTGCCATTGACCGCTAGCGCCACTTAGACGCCCAGTAGCGTTCCAGTTGCTAAGTCTTGACTCGCACTCCCTTGCCACTTGTTTGGCACCATTTACCTTTTTATAGAGTTTGCACAGCCTTACTCTTCCTCTTCATTTCCGTGGTGTGCACCTCACCTTTTTCATTTCTGACCACAGCCTTGAGGCTGTTCTCTTCTATTTAATTACTGCCTTCCATTCCCCACAGCCTTGAAGGCTGTCCATGCTTCCATATCGCACAGCCTACTGAGGGCTATGCGATCATTAGTCTATATATGGTTTGTCATCATAGATACAACATATGCATGTACAAACACTAGAATAGCTTATAAGGGTCGAGCCCACCTCCAGTGAACCTCAGTCTAGTTCACTTGGAGTTTTCCCCACCGAGCTCCTCTTGTGGATACAACTTAACTTCAGCTTTCTCTTGAGTTGCTGGTCATAGTGCAACCTATAGCTCATTGCTCTTTGGGTTGTTTCAGGTAACACCAGCTGGCATGAGTTCTTGGTTGCTCACTTGGGGGTGTGTGGAGCCAAGTGTTTGTCAATCCCCTACCATGACCACTTTTTGAGTGCCATGCAGGGTGAG
>JBBPLN010001098.1:0-10143 GCA_038089815.1 Sutorius eximius
CCGTCGTCCGTCGTGGTAAGCCTGCCGCGCACCAATATTGAAGTATCCAAACTCCTGGTATCAACCATTTTTACAGTGTATGCCAAAGTAACGGGACGTGGAATAGAACGCGAGCACGTCTACCAGGTGGGCGACAGACCCGGCCTTCTTTCCGAGAGCTTCATTCTCTTGAATCAAGCTTCCGACCTTAATCCGGTGGATGACGAAGAAGATGCTTAGGCGCATTCGCTGCGCAACATTTCTAATGCCCGTTGGATTTACTTTTCTTGCCACATTTTCTTGATTGACCGAAAGCTCACAAAATAAAGTAAAAACGATCTGTATCTTCTGACCAGTATCTTGTGATGTGGTTGCCTTGTACGATGTATCTTGTGGATTGGATTGGATTTGGTGATGGTTTCAGTCGCTAGCTTTGAGATCTTGTCAACCTGGGTGCAAACTTCAAGCTTCAGTTTCAAGTGCATGGCAAACTCGAAGCGAATAGACCTGGATTAATGGAACATTTGCTACGCCAAGTGGTGATACAGTACTTAAGGCAACCCGAATCGGATGGCAGAGTCGAAGCAAAAAGTGGAGATGGTCCCCGGTGCCAACATCTCGCTACCTACAACCTTCGTGGCATGACATTATATAGTTGAGCGGCCCCCTTACTCCCTGGCAATGGATGGTGGTTGAATTTGAATCACCCCTCCTGCCATAGTTCCCGGTATACCCGTTGGCCCACCCCCGAGAGCAACAGCGGGGGGAAGCACAAAAGCGTCGCAATCCAATACACTCCCGCTCGGTTCTTCTTCTTGAGCTCATATGGCACACGTGCAGGCCACCTTTTCTCTTCTGCCTCTCGGTTTTCAGTGCCAATGACCTCCGTCCCGTCCCCTTCATCGGCCTGCATCATCCTGATCATACGTCCGATAGATTCGTAAACTTCGCCTGTGAAAGGGGATCATCAGCCCCCTGAGCAGGATGGGGAAGACGCGAAGCGGAAATATGCGAAGGCAAATATTAAAAAAGTGGGACGTACCCGTACTTGGGCCTCTGCCCTTCTCGTATTCGAGCTTCAACCACCCGTCGTAATAATCGTGACTCAAACGCAGAAACGACTCTTCTAGAACGACTCTTTCGCGCACAGACCCTACGATATACGAATACAAACGCGTTGGTGAGAATTTTCCCGTGCAATGTGAGATAAGAGAGGTAACGACGTACTGTGGGTCGCGATGAATTCCAACAGCGTGCTCACTGCGAGAACTACACCAGCGCGTCGATCGTTAAGAAGATCCGATAGACGTTGGGCGATCGGACCACGCAGGTCGTCTGTAGAAGAATCGTGAGAGTTTCGCTGAGGTCAAGAGTGCGCTTTCTCGGCTAGTCTGTACCTTCTGCAGACAGGAATCGCAGGATTTCCATCGCAATCCTTTGTACTCTCCGATGTGGAGCACACAATGCGCCCACAACTTGTGGGACCAAGTCCAGGATCTCGAGACTTGGAAGCACATTTACCTCCTCATCTACAGAGAGATTAGTAGCAGAAGGAGAGAGACGAGAGAAGACCAACCAAATCTTGCGATAACCCGTAGGTAGTGCAAACCTGCGTAAACACTTTCGTAGGATTCAGAACCAATCATTTCGCGAAGCACGCCGATCGCCCCGGCGTTCAGGACGGCAAAGCGCAGCCGATCTACGAAAACGATTAGCCTATCAAACGTACTCAGAGCCAATTCTGCCGTATGATACTAACCACATTCGAGCAAGTCGAACAGGACTTGTAGACCGTCTTCTCCGCGCAGGCCGTCGAACCAGCGACGCCGAAGCATTCCAAGGATGCCCTCACGAACAACGCCTTCATTGTCGGATACCATTACAGCCACATCATCTGCCCGAGCAGATAAACAAAGCAACCCTTTCACCATGCACTCCACCGAGATGACCTACCAATCTTTACCAGACGCGCTAGCGTTGAGGCAGCAGAAAGAGCAGTCGATTTCTGCTTGAGCCGAGCGACGAGATTGGGGATTGTTTTTGCTGCTTCGATGGCCGCCATTGCGATTGTCCTTAGTGCTGTGTGGCCTTCAGTCTCTCATCAGGAAAGATGACAGGACACTCCACACCTTGATTCGTCCCAAAGGCTACTAAGGCCATGATGGCACCGTCACGCGTGCTTGGAACATGACTTAAGACTCGTTTGGCGAGTTTTAGCAGGTAACCGTCCTGAATCATCACAGCTCTGATGTCGTCTACGTCAAAATTAGTGAGGGAATGAGATTAGTTGGAGGTAGAACATACCATGCCACGCGAAATCAACCCATGCCTCACACGTCACCTGCTTAGTCTCTTCAGAACACCGATCGAGCACGTCGCAAAAGTCGGAGAGCACTTCGAATCTGAGCATCATGTCCCGCAGGTCGTCTAGAAAACCATGTCAACCACACTAACGTGACGCTTGCTAACACGGACAAACCATCAGGGAGAAGGGAGCAAAGGGCACGGGTAGCCGCAGGTGTGACAAAGTCATCAAAATGCCTGACTAATTTGAGAAGGGTAGGGATAGTGGGTCCCGCTATCATGCTCTTCCTGCCGCTCTCTGGGACATGTCAGAGGGGGTCAAAACAATACGGGGACATACGCACCATGCTTTGCCAATCCATCCACAACTCTCAACACAGAAACAAGTACAGGGGTGGCTACCAGGGTAGACATGAGCTCATATGTGGTTTTTGGAAATGCATCGCTTACAACTTGAGTGTAACGCCCCAATAACATCAGTCACCTTTTCGAACGTAATGAGCTTCTCGGCGAGATCGCCATGCACTGGTACAGATAACATCAGGAGAGACACAATGCTAATCAACGCCGACGCACCCTTCATCATCATGGACAAGGCCTGTGCGCTGTGAAAAGCAACGGTAGAGCTCCCTTCGTCTTTGGCGACACGCGTGTTATCGCAGAGTTTGACGAGCATATCCAAGTTCATTTTGCTCATCAGTCCTTCCTTCAAGTCCGTCCGCTTGCAAAGAGAAGGCATGTACATGCAAGCACGACGACGATCTTCGACACTATTCAAGAGCTCAGAAACGTCCGCCGTGATTTGTTGCACGAGTCCACCGTGGTCCGTATCCGAGGGCCAATCCCATCCTAACTCGCAATAGGTGACAGCGGTACTGAGCCTTACCAATCCGATTCTGCTATTCAAAAAAGTATCCAAAATTCGTTTGGCATTCGTGTGGTTACGAATGGTGTTTTTGCAGATATCTATCGATGTATGGTCACAAACACCGGAGAGAATGCACGAGTGAACCCACCAAAACTCGCCATAAAAGCTAGACGGTCCAGCGCGTCTAGGTTCGGTTGGCCTCGTTTGAGATCGTCGAGTAGCCACTCGACGGAACGCTCATCGAAAATGTCCTTGTCCCACAAATCTGATAGTGTCTGAAGTCGCTGGTGACTGGCTGCATCGTTCCAGAACATAGGGGCAGGCCATCCTTCAGGGTTATTGTAGAATTGTGCACGAGGCTTGTAGTTGTTCTTGAATAATACGGAAACGTGCACTTTTTGTCCTGGAAGGATTCTTCGGGGACCCCCGAAATGAGGCCTGGTGACAGTGAGATGGTGGCTGAAGGTTGTCGCACTGCCTCACCGGAAGGTATTCCTATCTGAATTGTAGTATAACAAGCGTTTAAGAGGCAGCAGTTCCAATAGCCACCATCCAGGATGTAGCGAATCTGTAACTCGCTTGCTCAAGTCATCGATCTTCCACATCACATCCGCGGGCAGCATTTCCAACCCGGCAGCGATGGCTTGACTGCGCATCCACAGCAACGGAATATCCCCAGACTGAAGCTTTTCGTTATATCTGTTGCCACCGCCACTTGCGACCTCGAGCTCAGGATGGAGGCCTCGATTAGCTGATGGTAGACTTACATGTCTGAATGACTGCCCGCAAACCAAACCTCTTTAATGCGCCCATCGTCACTGTGACTAGATCGCCCGCCATATACAAACTCAGGCAAAAACTTGACACGTCGCTCGTCCAAAGCCAGGGCATGCCGAAAATAACATATGTGTTCGCAGGAGGTCGTCGTGCAAGGCAACGTCCTACTCCTGCCGAGGCCGACAGATGATACAGTGTCCCTGAAGCAGGCAAGATGAGCACGTATCGTCACAAATGGGACTGGACGCACCATAGCCCGACAAAATGGATATGAACTTTGCTTCGACAGAATGTCTTCTGGAACGTCTTCGCAAGATCTGTGTACTTGGCCTTCTTCTTGGAGTTTTTCTTCGCGGGCTGGCTTATGACACTGGCGGGTGGTGTCAAACTCGAATCATCGTCATCCGTTTTCGAGTATAATTCGAAAGCACTGCGAATGAATCAGATGGCGTGTGCAAACCAGGTAACAAAGGACCTTACAATGGTATCTGCCCGTCGTTTCCCGGAAGAAGTAACCCAACCTGGTAGCTGTCAGCTGATGCTGTAATGCAAAGGACGTTCAGAACTCGACTCACTCGCGCAATCATCCCCGCCAACGCTCGGACTTGGTAAGCGCCACGCGAAAAGCCTACACAGCGATAAGACACAAATTGACATCAACATCATAGTACGAAACGTTTCACCGAACAAAAAGATTCTATCCCCATCCTGGTAGTTGTCAGAAAGCCAGCGGTAGGAAGCCATGATGACCCTGTGTAGGTTCCTGCCGTAGAATAAGATTATTTAGTATCGGTAAGCCCCGTGCGATGACATCATGACGCACCGGCCAATGGCCATATCCAAGTCATTAGATAGTCGATGACCCAGAGACGAACCAGCGACCTTGGCGAGCGCGCCGAGCCCACTGCTGTAATACGTGAGTTGTGTATCGCTCTTCGTGATATGACTATAAAGCTCGACGATGTTCGTATTCTATAAACGCATGCGTGGGTCGGTGACTCGAGTCAAAGAAATTTGAAACTCTACCTTTTTACCAAACTGGTTTGATGTCCCGTCGATGCACACCACGAGGTTTCTCGATCCATGGTGAGGACACTTGAATGTTCGAGGAATACGTGTCGAGCCCTCACGCGCCGACATTGCGAATGTTTGTGTAAGAACAATGTCAGGTGGGCGTCCGCTAAATATGAGGGCGTTGGTGCGCTAAGCTGAAGAGCGGTGAGGGAGAGGCAATGAAAAGGGTCAGAAGCTAAGCAATGCGGTGAGACACACCATAATGTATACTGCGGGACACGAGTTTCGCTTCCTGAATACAACGTGCACTGGATGGTGGCTTGGGGATGGCCGCGCCGAATGCTAAATGGAGACAAATCACCATGTGTTCGACCACCGATCATGGCATAGGGCCCGGTCGATCAGCTACGCTCTTCCACCGACCCCAGAGAGCTGAAAAGAGACCTCTCGTCACTTGCACGCTCTGTTATGCACTTTCCGGGTCAATTATTATCTTCAGTGACATCTGTGGTGTCGAAACGTGGGGTTCGAAAGACATCCATGCGGTGCTATCTCTCGGCGTTTAGTCGAAGCTTCAAGTCGAGCTGAGCTTTGCTGACCCAAGTCTCCGGGACACGATGAAATGAATTCATGAAAACGCCTCGCGTCGGTCACGTGCATGTCCCTGTCCTGTCCCGCAAGGCGTCTCATGCTGTGAGATCGCTATGTGGTCCAGCATCCTGTTCATGATCATATCATCATTGGAGCCTGTATTACTATGAGAGATGGCCCAAGTGGATCGACCCACCAGCGTTACAAAAAGAAATTTCATGACGAAAAGCACGGTTCGAAAGCTTACTGTTACTGCTGCCGCTTACATGCTTCCTTATTCTGTGAACAAGCATACCATGATCTTCAACTTCTTGGGCAGGCTCAGCACGGACGCCGACGCAAGTTTTAGCATTCCGCTAGTATCGGGGCAGCCCGGGAGCTCTGCGTAACTATCCGATTCAAGGTGGCATTCGGTGCCGTTATTGCATTCGACCACGTAACACGCTGAGTCGAGCAAGGAGCATAACTAGGAGCGTTCAAGCAGTTGTCGCCAGTGCAACTGCAGTCAACCAGTGGGGTGCGGGTTACTACACAGTCTCCGACAACTGAACTGGTACCGTCAAGCCAATGTCCGATTGTGAGAGAGCTGGGGACTCGGACAAGACGACGAGGGTAGCTACTTAAGTATCCATCAGACCGGCTGGTAGCTATAGAGGTAAACTGAGTTATCCGATTGCGTCCGACGCCAATGTCGAGTTGAGTCGGCTTCCCCGCGTGATCAGGGTGATGGTGTCACGGTGCCGTCGCTGAAGTGATGTTGCTCAGGAGAGGTGGCAGAGGTTCCGTCTACTGTCGTGGTGACACCAATCTCATGTGCATGGGCAACTGGCAGTCTCCAAGTTGTAAAACGACCTAAGCGTTGAAAGTCATGCAGGAAGTACACTACCACCTAAACAATTCTGCGTAAAGCATCACCGTGATTCAATATGTGTAGGGCGGCAGTTCGTTTGCATGGTGCAAGTTGGAAATACTGGCATGGAAAGGGGTACAAACCAGAGTCCCGTCGCTCCTTCTAGTAGGGCGGCACGTAGTGAGAAGTCAGTACGAACTTGGTGGTTTGGCCGAAGTTACAGAGTTTGCTTTACACTGTCGTGATGTCCGGTTATGCCACGTTTAAAGGTCGTCGAACGCAGAAATTACTCCAGAGATCCGGAATGAATTCAGTGGAAATGAAAAGCGTCCCCCAAATGCACCTCACAAAATGCCCAAACAATCTTATATTGTTTGGGTAAAGTCGGTACACCCAGCGAATGTTCTTGGAGAAATGGGAAAACAGTACATACAGCATACGGAATTTATTCACTCGAGAATGGCAGGGCCTCACAAGCAGCCATGCGGTTCAGATATTCCGCCCTGGCTTGGCTGGCGTCCGTGGTCTCACCCTTGTTGGCAGCTGCCCTCCCAAACTCCTCCTGGGGAACGAGCGAATATTAGTCAGAGCGCATTGCAACCTGTGTTTTATGGCGCGTATCTTACCTTGGATAACCTCAGCGCCTTGATCACGTTCGTGTCGTCGAGCGTGAAACGGTGGTATACACCTGGGGGAAGGATGATAAAGTCACCAGCAGTTACCGTGAATCGGATCCACTTGTTGGTGGGGTACTCTATGTACGCATGAAAACACCAAGGGTGAGACACGAGCACGAGAGTTCAGTGGTAGATGGAGCTTACCGCGAACATCCCAGTACTCAGAGCCCTTGAGGATATACCTGATCTCCTCGATATCATGCATGTGCCTGTCGAATATAAATTTTTATCAGCGTCCGAACCTTGGGCGCTGTGGGAGACACACTCTGCATAGAATCCTTTGAGGGCATCCTCGTAACGGTGACCGAGAGCATCCTTGGTGACGTTGATAATATCCCTGTGCTCGTATCCGCGCTCGTGAGCAATGGCGTCGACTTCAGGGTAGACATCCGTCATGGGGTCCGGGAGGGGAATGTGCCAGTAGAGAATGCCATGAGACACAAGGACCGCTGGATCGAGAGCGATACCAGAGTCATGGGGGAGGCGTTGGTCGCCGGGGATGTTATCAAGGTAGTAGACACCCATGGTCAAATAGAGCGAGGATATCGCGATGGTCTGACCTCTGCTGCTCCCGTACGCCTCAAGTATGTATGTTTCTGGAGCGAGGCACATGGTGGTCTGCCTGGGCATGTCATTTACATTTACGTGTCGGGCCACAGGTGACCGATGGACGGGTCAACGACTTCATTTGGCATGCCCAAGCCACACTTGCCCATTCCTTTTGGCTGAATCGCGATCGTCATACAGCCAGTGAAACGAACATCGTGCGAGCGTGGAAGTCGGATCACACCTAGTTTCACATCAGAGTGTTACCCCTGAGTCGCAAAAGGATCACCCACATACGCGTTGCATTTGCACAGAGTCGATGTCACATTGTGAATGTTTTCTGTATGAGCGAGGGCTTGCTTAGCCGTTCTGGCTGAAAAAAAGTGCGACTATGAGACGGTCACAAAATGTTAAGGTGGAAACCAGATCCCTGCTGGTTCACACGTCGAATATCGTTCTGGGGTCGCGCAAACGTTCGTCCGCTGTGTCGTTTTTACGGTGGAAATATCGAATCAGAAGCACGGCGATGATTGGCCAACCGACAGTGATAAGTTGGCGCCGCTTAGAAATTTGCATCAAGGGAACAGGAAAAGATCCGTCTTGGTTCAAAACGACAGAGAAGTTCATCTGGTCTCCGGACCATTCCTGAGTCGCTGCGGCTCGCAAGACAATGATTGACCCGAATTTCGAGCCTGTGAAATGGAAGTGAGCGAGTCCAAGTGTTTCACCGCAAAACGCTACTGAATGGGCGTAAGTGAAATGAACTCGGAATTGCTTCTACGGGGCGGGACGATGTTTCTGAGTCAGCTGACGAGTGCCACACCTCTTCCCGAGTCGTGATTTTCCGAGGAGTTCACCTTAGCGACCGATCCTGGAAGGTCAACGGAGCGATAACCAATGAGTGACGAATCGATTCGCGACGAACGAATAGTAAAATAGCCCAACGACCTACCAGGGCATCGTGGAACAACACGTTCATCCCACAGCAGATACCGTGAAACCGAGGAAAAGGTACGATGACCGATCGATGGCGGTGATCGCATAAAGAAAGTCGGCGAGAAACACATGCTCGTAACGCACGGCCTTGTATATGGTCCGTCATATGATATATCCTCGTGTATTTGTGGGGACCTGCTGCCTCGTGAGGGTCGCACGAGACGGGGACATCCAAGAGACCGAGATGAGATTTGAATTTGAACCGCCAAGGTAGGCCCTGTGCCAGCGCCAGGTTTCAAATTTCAGGTTCCAGGTTCCAGGGCCGATTCCGAGCCACGGCATCACGATACGTCGAAGTTCGAATGTCCATGGTGGGGTCTGGCAGCAATAACAACGGGCCGACTGACGAGCCAATCGGAGCTGATATGATATGAGTCGATGCGAGCGAGGTTAAACGTCAAACCGTTCCATATGTGCTCATAATAAATTATGGACCATCGCAGGAGCGGGATTACCGGAGAGACCGTGGAAACGACGATGACATACTAGATCATCCACAAGTAGTAATCCGACGACGTCCCTCTCGCACCATCCACCATGCGCGCCTACTACTTCGACAACGTCCCCACCGACCAACGTCTCCCCCACGACTCAGGCACACCCGTCCCCGAACACATCCTCACCACCATCGGCGTCCTCCACTGGCACATCCCTGTCCCCTCTGAGTCAGGATCGAAGACCTACCCCGAGATCGACGCCGTCGCCCGCGAACGGGGATACAAAAACAGAGACGTCATCACCATCACTAAAGAGGGTCTCGGGGAACTATACGAATCCAAACTCAAGATGTTTTACGAAGAGTGCGTCTCCTTGATCGATAAGCGATCGCGACGTGATGTGATATGATGTGGGCGGTGATAGACACATGCACGAGGACGAAGAGATCAGGTACATCCTCGAGGGTTCAGGCTTCTTTGACGTCCGGGGTGAGCCCCCCCTCCCTACTTCGTCACTCACGTTGTTCTTACTCGACGTACCTGAACAGAACACCCCACGGACAAGTGGGTCCGCTGCGCCGTCGACCCAGGCGACCTCCTCGTCCTCCCCGCGGGCATCTACCACCGTTTCACCCTCGACGCAAAGAACATGATCAAGGCGATGAGACTCTTCCAGGCAGGTCCCTACACTACCCCGCACTCACCGACGTTGACGTTCACCCCAGGACGAGCCCAAGTGGACGCCATACAACAGGGACGAAGCCACGGACGTCAATCCGTTCAGGAAACAATACCTCGAGCACATCGCTGTCAACTAGTCGAATGAGATTACAATGCGTGTATGAATCTGTATGCTGTATGTAGACGCGCCCGTACCGAGTGTCCCGATGTACTCCAATACATACCAATAACGTTACGCTCCAAGCTCAGCCTGAATCGACTTGTTCCACTCGATGACCTTGGGATGTGCCACGACCTGGGACGTCGTCACGTCGCAATTACATCGACAAGCAAGGTAACTACACACCTTCTTGGGATCAAACCGCAACACCTGCAACCCGTCATCGACGCCGCCCTCGACAACGCCACGTAGCTCTGGCCTGC
>JBBPLN010001099.1:0-10137 GCA_038089815.1 Sutorius eximius
GGAAAGGTTCAGCACAGGCACTGCCTTCTTCACAGATCTACATCCCCGTCGGTAAGCTGTCAATTCCAAGATCCAAAATGGAACTGACGCAGCCCGCTTCGGAAGCGTCCTCGTCGGCGCAGGGGTGACATACCCCTCGGGCTCATCCTCCTCCTCATCCGAACCCGATATTCTCCGTCGTCTACGTCACCATCAGACAAGCTTGGCGCGCAAGAAAACAGCACGGAACGCACTTGGTCTGCTTCGCCTTACCCTTACCCTTATCGTCCCGCCGTGCATCCGACGTCCCAGACCCGACGCTCGTATCCTCCGCCACACTGCTCGCTGTCGTCTCCGTCTCCGTCACCGTTATTACGCTCTCCGATCGTCTATCCAACATCGTGATCAGCACTCAACGTCTGTCTTTTCCAACCTGCGCACCGTTTCCGTCCTCGCGTCTTCACAGGCATCTCGATCTCCTCCCCGTCGTCCAGGGGTATGATGTCATCCAAGAACTTGAACAGCGTTTCGAGCTGTTCGAGCTGTCGGTACTCTTCCTCGCTAAAGTTGGACAGCTTGTCTGCGTACTTCTTGCTGATCACCGCGTCGAACTTGGTGAGCGCGTTGCGCGCGGATACGTCTCGAATGGGCCGACGCTATGGGTGTCACGCATATGCAAGGGCCGAAAGGGGAGAGGGACGAGACGTACAGTAAAGACGTTTTGCACTAGCAATTTCACCGTGCGGATCTTGTCGTCGTCCACCGTCTCGGGGAAATGCAGCCGTCCCAAGACCTGACATAGCACCTTCTTGTCCTCCTCTACGTCACGAGTCATCAACACGCACCACACACCAAACAAGATGCAACGACGCACTTTCCATACCATCCTTGAACAACACCTTGAGAATGTCCTCTGCCAGATCAAGATGCACCCCGCTGTCGATCGTCTGACCTGGCACCTCACTACGCGCGTCATTCTACATACCAGAGGTGCGCACGAAAGAGTTACTCACATGACCCTTTGTGGATCCGTCCAATCGACAAACATTCCTATAATCTGCGCAGGCGATACCATTTCCTGATCGTCGTCCAGTTCGCGCGTCGCCGCTGCGAGCTGCTCGAAAATGGGCACGGCAATCTAGAGAACATCAAGAATAAATCAGGGCAAACGATCCGCACGCCGTACCTCACGCATCCGTTTCTGGTTCACGCTCGACGAATAACAATACACGGGGAAGAAATACGCCAAACATTGCCTCAGCTCTTGATTCTCGGCCGTATCAGGTGAGAGATACGCCACCACAAGACTCTTCAGGACCTATCGAGAGAAGACATTCACGTCGAAAAACACCATAGGTATCCTAAGAGATAAGCATACCCGCTCGTCCGAGATCATACCCGCCAATACAAGCTTGGCAAGCCCAACACACAAGAGCGCCTGGACCTTTTCCGCATCCTCCGCGTTAAGGACGTGCAACAAAAACTCGACAATGCGTTCACTCTGCCCATACCATTGCGTCAGATCTGTCACGCCGACGAAGGAAGGGCGAGGAACGTACCGCGACTCCACCCCTGCCCAGGAAATCCCCCTCGTGCACCATCAACATGTCAAACACGATCTGCAACACGCGCGTCTTGAGTACCTCGGGAGCCGACTGCACCTGCGAGAGGAACAGCTGGAACGAATTGAGTGCCATTCGCTGTGATCACCTCCATTCAGTGTCGTGTCGCGGGGTGGCAACGAGCGGAAGCTTACACGTGCAATAAGGCAGCACAACCCGAGACACACGAGCCCTTTTTCGCGCAGCGCGAGTTCCTTGCGCTTTACAGCCGGCACAATCAGCTCGCCCAATATGCCCTCCAACGTCGAATTCTCCTCAAACGTCTGCACGCATCATCTCAGTGACACTCCGAGGCGGAGAAACCGACGTACCCCGTTCACGCGTTCCAGCATGCCGATACAGAGAGACAAACACCGCAGGTCGAGCGCGTCCGCACGCGCTTGTTCTTCCGGGCTGAGCTCCTTGGGAGGCTTTGGCGCCTTGGGTGCTCTGACACTCGAACTAGGTTCATCCTCGTTCGCGTCCTCGCCCTCCTTCTCCTTCTCCCGCTCCCCGTCCGCATCCTCTGCATCACCCTCATCTCTCAGCTCATGCACCACCTCCACGACGACCCGAATCAGATCCCGTTCGCTCGGCGATAACACTCTCAACACGTCCAAACACCGCGCCACCAAACCCTCGGGTAACCCCTCCTGCCCAATCATATCCCGCACGAGCTGGAACATCTTCCGCCGGCCAATCTCGTCCGCGTAGTCGAGATTCACCGCAAGCTTGAGCATCTCAGCTATCACGAACTCGGCGTCGAGGAGGAGGTCGTCTGCGCGTTCGTCGGCGGGGGTGGCGCGCGAGTCAGTGTCCAGCGCACGCAGGGCGCGGTCTTGTGCGATCCCGTCGAGCTCTTCTTGGTACTTGTTGTAGACGCTTTGTATCTGGAAGGCAAGGTGGGTCACGACGGGAAGGGACACCTCCAACTTGGCCTGATCGTTGGTTGCGATACAGTGCTCCACGCATACACGCGCTAAAAATGCCTTTTCAGGGGTCAGTGAGTCCCAAAAGGCATCTTGAGTGTGTGGAGGGCCATGTGAGTTGACATCGGGACCTAGAGTGGCACATATACGCACCTTTGAATTCGAGTTGGTCGAATATATCGACGCGTGAGGCAAATATACTCAACAATGCGTCTTCGGCGACTGTATTTTCGTTGAGGTCAAATAGGCCCAGGAGGGCAGTGACGTCGTCCATCACTCCGCCTGCGTCTTCGGGCTTTGTCGACCCCCTCGCGACATCGACCCATGCACCGAGGAGCGAACCCGCGGCAGCACGTACTGCAGGTTCACGATCCCCAAGGCCATTTCGAATGATGAGTTCCCTTTGAGCAATGGTGAGTACGCGTGGGTGAAGGACGCCCATGGCTGAGCCATCCTGGCTCGTGCAGTTTTTTTCTAGGATAGCAGAATAAAGGAGACGACGCATGACACTGTCGGTGTCACGCGAACGCGCGAGGATGGCAGGGAGAGTATGTTTTGCGATAGGGATGTTTAGGAGGGCTGCGCGACGAACTTCGCTGTGGAGTTTGTCTGGTCAAAGAGAAGCGAATGGATCACGGATACATACGCGGCGGGATCACAACTGAGGGTGTCGAGAAGGATATCGATGGCTGTATGCTCATCTTCTTCGACGTCTGAGGGGTCTTCGGAGCCGCACAGTTTGGAAAGGGCGACGGTTGCCTGTACGCGAATGAGCATTTCTTTATCATGGACACGCTCGATGAGGGCCGCTCTAAGCATGTGATAGATGTCCTCGCTGCAAAAAGAGTTACTGTAGACTGTGCGTGGCATGAAAGGAACCTACTCTAATTCACCGAGGTGTGCGACCATCTCGGTGAGTAGTTGAACACAGCGGTACCGGATGATCTTGTCTTTTGCAACGAATCCTTTGAGGAGGAATTTGAGGAGGCGAGCAACGAAACGAGCCGCCGTTGTATCGTCGTCATCGTCGTTGGCTTCATCTTCTTTGTTCGTCTCCGAGGCTTAAAGACCCTACGTGACACGATCTCCAGCAAAGGCCAGACGTGCGCACCTTTGATGTTCAGATACAGGATATATGCGCCCACAAACTTGACGACCCTGTCTGCTTGAGAGACGCCCTTTTTCACGACAAGCACGCGAAAAAGCAACTCGATGAACGTGTCTTCAAATTGTCGCTCGCCGGTCAGCTTGATGCTCCTTCCACCATGGATAGACTCTGTGAACGCGGCAGCGTCGGTGTGGACTTTGTGCAATGCGACGACGTTTTTCTGGTGGTTTGCGCTCGTCGTTTGGACTTGGTCAAATATTTTTGGAAGGGCATCCGCGACGGGGATCGTCCGGGCTGGCATCGTTGTTGGCGGCGATGACGAACGTTCAGGAAAGGAGAAGGCCAACGCGTGATCACGTGGGTCGATCATGCACGTGATCACCTCCCTACCCACGCAGAAATAGCGTCGATGAGGACACCTGGGAATTGAATTTTCCGAACGTCCGAACAGTCCGAACCATCTGGACGGCTCTTCGGAAAGCCCAACTCACGGGTTTTTTGGCGTCGATGCTGAATGGAAAGGTTATGATTGGGTTCATGAGGTCACGGTGTCCCACGGGGGCTGGGTTATGACAATTGGACCCATTCTGAGTCGCTCGGGCCCCGAGTCGGTACAGGATGGATGAACGTTATCGAAATGCAGAAGCGAAGCGAACACCCGCCAAGAACCGTATAGACCACCAGCACTTTCTTGGCTTGGGTTCTCTTGCGGTGGCCGAGGCTGTACCCGAACCCTTCATTTACCAAAATTGGTACCACGTATGTCAGCACGTGCAGCGCGTGGAGACACGCTCTTATAAGCCCAAAGTTCGCAGCAAGATACCGTACCCCAACCAGCCAGCGATTCGTTGCCATCATGGCCCCGGATGCACCCATCCAAGGCGTCCTATTCACCGTATTCCAGGTAAGTTGACCCGCTTGCGCCAGAGACTTCACCGCTCACCCTGCCCAGTCTATATTCCAGGTCTTTCTCCTATCTCTCGCAGGCTTCATGCTTTCGTACAAAGGCATCGTCGATAAACCTACATCAAAGGTACATCTGTGTTTCCCACCGCCAACACAGCCGTTGACAACGCCTTTAGGTCCTCAATCACATCAACATCGCTCTCTTCACGCCCGCGTTATTGTTTTCGAAAGTCGCCTATTTCCTCACGCCAGGCATGTCTGCATTTCGTTGTCGCCACCCTTCTAACGCTCGTTTCAGCCAAACTACGCCAGCTATGGATCATTCCCATCTTCTTTACCGTCCTTACAGGGCTATCTGCGCTCGTGGCACACTACCTCGCTCGGGTATTCCGGCTCAAACGATCCCAAGTGTGCGTTCATGCCGTTGATTCTCATGGTCCATCGTAACCCCTTGCAGAAATTTCGCCACAGCGGCGTCCATGTTCATGAATTCAAACTCCCTTCCCGTCGCACTCATGCAGTCCCTCGCTACCACGGTTCCCCTTCTCAAATGGGGCCCAGATGACACAGTTGATGCCATGTTTGGTCGCTCACTAACCTATCTTGTCGTGTTTAGCACCCTTGGCATGATCGTAAGCCCGTTTCTTCTGATGGCGCAGCACCTCGCTTCTCGGCCTCTTTCCCTGGTCGGTTACCCGTGTACTGATCCCTGCTTAGCTCCGTTGGTCCTACGGTATTCGTCTGATATCGCAGGCAGACGAACCAGAACCGATCACCCCCGCGCCCACGATGTATCACGATGCCGACGAGTCTGATGGACACCCTTCGCTGAAACACGTTACCGTCGATCCGGCAACCACAGCCCAACTTATCGATTACGAAGCTGGGACAGATATCGCGCCATACTGTCGTAAGCCTTGGCGTGCACGGCCCTTACATTCTCGCCTCCCCCATCCTCGGGTCGTCTCACTTGCGCGGCGCCACGACTCTTGGCACATCTTTCGCCACTCGCATCTTCCCGCCGTGCCCACGTCGTTGGGCGACCAGTCCGAGAGCGAGGACAGCGACGAGCTCGAGACGACGGGGGACGACTCGGAGGAGACGATCGCACTCAGATCGGAGCAGATCGACACCGGCTTTTCCACGGAAGCTGAGGATCCCGCGCCTGCATCCGCATCCACGACGCTCCCACCGACCTCCTCATCCTCGCCGAATGCCCAACCGACCCCACGCTGGGATCAGCCCCCCTCTCCGTCCCTCTTTTCGAGGTTCTTCGGCGTACTCACCTCCCTCTCACCGCCACTGGTCGCTTCCCTGCTCGCACTGTTCTGCGTGCTCGTTCCGCCCATCCAGCGGGTACTCCAATCGGACGCAATGACACCCCTCAAGGGCGCGCTAGACAACGCCGGTGCATGCAGTATCCCGCTCACGCTGCTCGTGCTCGGAGGGTGGTTCTGGGATGGCGACGCGAAAGCCAAGGAGAAAGCCAAGCCCACCGCGGATGAGGACAAGGGTTCCGACGGAAGGGACTCCAGGTCCAAGGGTAAGGACCGCAGTCACGCTAACGGAGCCGGCGCCGTTCCGACCCACCTCGAAGAGGACCACACACCCGAACACGCGTCGCGCACGGAGGACACGCTCACCCCATCACGAAGACATCACGTGACACACCAGTCACGTGACTCGTCGGCGACCTCGCTATCGTCCATGATCGGTGCGTTCGGGGATGTGTTGATGGGGCATATACATACGCGTGGGTCGGGTCGCGCGAGGAGGCGTATGTGGGGAGACGCGGATGCAGACGGGGGTACGAGTGGGAGCGCGAGCGATGTGGAGCCGGGGTTAGCGACGCGTGTTCATGTGGGGGCGGAGCACCCCCGATCGCGATCGCAGCCTGATCCTGTCAACGGACATGCACGTCTATCGCCCATCTCCTCCGCTCCGTCGACGCCGCAGTCGCCCGTGCCCAAATCCCCTGCGCCGAAGGCCACCTCAAGTCCAACGTCCAAGGAGCTTCATACCCAGCTACAAGCCCGGTCCGCCAACCCCCCCGGGGAGAGCCTCACGATCTTCATCACGCTTCTCGCGCGGATGGTGATCGTCCCGCTCATCGTCACCCCGCTCGTCGTCCTCGTCAACCGTCTAGGGTGGGGCGGACAGGTATTCGAAGAGTAGGTCCTCCCCTCGATTCACGTAATTGGTACTGACCTCATCCGTCACGCGTCGTAGCCCGGTGTTTGTCGTGTCGAGTATGTTGCTGGTCGCTAGTCCCCCCGCGTTGACGCTCGCCCAGGTGCGCTCCCCTCGTTCGTCGTTTCGCGCGCACGCTCATCCTCCCCTAGATCTCCCAACGCGCAAAAGCCACCGCCACCACCACAGCTGCAGCCGAGCCGGGCGCAGACGCCTTCTCTCCCTTTGAGCGTCTCCTCTCTCGGACGGTCTTTTGGGCCTACTGTGTCCTCACCCCACCAGTAACGATCGCGAGCGTCATGGTTGGGCTATTGCTCGTCGGTGCTTGATCAATGATCTTTCGAGTCTTTTGCAGATGCTGGTATATATAGGTTATGTGCAGATATTCCATACGACTATACGATTACTTATAGAGCGGGTTGCACTAGACATTGTTGTCGTATGGCGATTCGATTCTTTATTCCTTCGACTCGCTTCGAGGTGCCTTGCCGCTCGGCGCGGTGTACGCGCGGATCACTCTGCGGTCGGGACTTTGGAAGGTACGCGTGGCCTCACTTCTCTATTGGTTTCTTCTCCAATAGTACTTGTAGTGCGTGATCGTGGCTGATATCGTTCTTGATTGAACGTTACTTTGATTGACCACGACACGATAAATATTTCCGTGATACAGTACATACTACAAGCAAGACTGCATACATTTACAGTAGCAATGCGAGTGGTGAAATGAAATCCCGGCACGCAGTGATCAAATCCAACTCTGACGAGAAAAGAACTGCAGGAGACAACCTCCCTGACGCGACATGGAGCTACAAGATATCTATCGTTCGTATCATGCGTACGATATTGCGTGGTGAAACGTCACTGCGCAACTGTGCAACAATGGGGTGATTGGATGCAACGCGCTTGTATTCATTGTGGGATGATGGGACGAGCAATAACGCGCCGAAAGGCTGCCGGAGACGCGCGAAGAGCCGCAATGCTCTAGTAGACCTGTCGTGTGAAGGGGACGTTGTGTGTGATGTAAAGGGTGGGAGTACATCAGGGTTTCTATTCCAACCGTCGCCGTCGCTACCGACTGCGGATGGAGGTTCGGAGTCATTGTCCGCAATTAGATCTCTGGAAGGAGGGACAGGATCAAGAAAGCAGTTGAACCAGGGATGCACGAGCACTAGATTGCCCAGGTTAGACACGTCTTTCGTTGTCTTGACCTCGACATCCCCGAGTGCAGATGTCATAGCATGATAAATGGGCTGAGAATCACTACTGGGGACCAATGGGCCCTTCAGTGGAAACATGATGCAGGTCAATACCAAGCGATGGCTAACAAAACGTGGAGATGGAACATAGTGAAGTCGGTCATAGAGTGTCGTGACCCCATCAAGACCTGGTGATGTATGCAGCCCTGCAACCAACGCGTCCATCTCGTCATTCCCGATCGGGGATGGGATATAAAGTGAGTCCGGCTCGCGATATGCACCAATCTCCGCAGGAAGCCAGCTGTTGTATGAAGATGCCCTGCCTGACCAGGCAAGAATGGTAACATCCCCTGAACGAGTCAAGACCTCTTGTAGGAGACGACCCAGTGCATGTTCTCCGCCTTCGCCATAAGCGACCGGTATACTGACATTGAATATACCGAAGAGCGAGTAAGCTATATCTTCCTGTCTTGCAGCGACCCGCCCCGCGGCGAGACGAAGTTTCAAGCGTACATTCTCTGTCCCAGGTCGGAGAGAGAGTAGAACTTGCACATCGACACCTATGGCGGCGGCCATCTCGGCCATGATCACCGACGAATCCTTGTGATTGTATATGATCTCTTGAGGGCAGTAGAGTTCCCAGTCCTCGGTATAAAACTGGATAACCCGGGATGCGAAGAACTCTTGCAATGTCCATGCCCGGGTGTTCCACAAACACCACATGAGGGCATGCAACTCCGAGCCGGATCGCACACCCTTTAGGTGAATGATCGTAAGGGCGGATTCATGGTACCATTGGAACATCGAGGTCAGGGATTCCTGAAGTGCCGAGCCGTCCATTTTATTGATACAGCAGGTGTCGGACCATGCCCAGTGCAACCCAGCTTCCCGCACTTTTATACAAAACATCGCAAGCTTCAGGGTCCTGGGTGATGCTGAGAGTTTGTCTACCGACGTGTGTAGGACATTGTGATACAGTGGCTCGGCTCCTTCCCAGGTATGGGAGAAAGTCGCATATCGAAAGTATTCTTGAACGGTTCGCATGATACGAGAGTTGTCGTGCGTAGTCGTATTGGATGCAACGAGCTCCTTGAATTTTGGACCCGATTCAAACCGTTTCCAACGCTCCCGCTTATCACAAAGACGACCAGTTTCTGCGTCAATGAGGACCAATGGGGCATCCCGCTGAACTCGTTTGAAAGCGGCGCGGATTACCGCTATCGTCTCCGTCAGGCTCACATAGTGGTTGCGCAATTCTGTAAGAGGCACGACTCTCAGATGGCACTTTGGTCAAGTCAAAAGTACGTACCCCGAGTGACAGGATCCGGCGATCCTTCCAGCTTCTGAAGCATCTCCCTATATGCATGAATGGCTTCATCATAATTACCAGCACCCAGAAGTGCTGCATGTCTTCTTTCGTACCCTTGTGGAGACGATGGATCGAGTTTGATGGCCTGGAATCGGATTAACTATGTGTTCGGCGTAATCGCAATACACATACTGCATCGGCATCCTCCAGCGAATCCTCCCACGATTGAATGGCAGCTCGTGCTTTACTTCGCCTGATCAAGACCTCCTTTAGTGACGGATCGAGGCTTAATGCTGCAGTGTAAGCAGTGATTGCTTCCCCGTGGTCCTTAGCGTTCAATGCCTTGTCCCCAATTGTTTCTAGGCTTGATACGCATTGGCATTTGAATTCTGATCGGAGAAAGAGCTGAACGCTTTATTCTGATGTGTTGCACAAGGACTCACTGGCAATCCAATCCGCTACCAAATCGTTCGTTCTGACTTCCTTGCCCACCACATTGGTAATCTCGAGGAAAGCGGAAGCGGCATCGATTATGCGGTTCTCAGCATACAGGGCCTCGCATTGACGTATCTGCTCGTGCACTCCAAGAGCGTCAGCGGGGTCGTGAACTTTGAATTAGGGACTGGCGAGCCCACCACATAATGTTTGGGAGGTTTGTTTGAAAAGCGCGTTCTCGTTGACGGGCCCTTTGGGGCCATCGTGTGCTCGGCTGAACATTTCCACCAATGCTGTTGCGTCATGATTGCTCAAATTGCAGCGGGTGGCAATGTCTCGGGAGACTACCTCACGAGACGAGAGATCAAGGTGTAGGGGAATTGGGGGTGTAAGATTTGAACAGTTCGTAAGGAGTTTTTTCAACGTCTGTCTGGACTCCTCACGACCACTTGGAACTGTGGTAATACATATATGAGGGATGAAC
>JBBPLN010001100.1:0-10135 GCA_038089815.1 Sutorius eximius
GGAGACGATCGTGAGTTCGTAGGGAACGCGAAAGCGGTCGAGGACACGCGCAGCGGGGAGCAGCGTGGGGAGGTCCGAATCGGAACCCATGATAATGCCTACGATCGGGTGCGCGCTTGGGTGGCCGGTCCCTGGAGCTTGCAAGGGTGGGGTGTACGCGTCGATCTCAGGCTGAGTGCTGGGAATTGGGAGGGCGGACAAAAGGGGGCGAAGACGCGCCCGAAGGTCGGCGTCGGTGTCTGCAACGAGAGTGACATGACCCATTTTTCGACCTGGCCGACATTCGGACTTTCCATAGAGATGAATACTGCAGCCGGGGGTAGTGAGGGCGATGTCGGTAAAGGCTTGAATGGGGTCCATGGACGTAGAGCTGCCGATGATATTGACCATGACAGCGGAAGGGACTTTGAGAGCCGTACTCCCGAGGGGGAGCCCGAGGATGGCGCGGAGGTGATTCTCATACTGAGAAGTGTGGCAGGCTTCGATGGTGTAGTGCCCCGAGTTGTGAGGACGAGGGGCAATTTCGTTGATGTATATTGTGCCTGGGGCGGGGGTGATTAGATGGACATTGAAGATATGGGCGGGAACGTGACCGGGCGTACGGACCATCCTCCATGAGGAACATCTCAACACCAAAGACGCCGGCACCTCGGAGCGTTCGAATGGCTGACTCGGCAACACGCTGCGCACGGGAAGCCACAAGAGGGTCATGGCTCCGGAGGGGAGCAAAGACGAGGTGACAAATGTTGTTCTTGTGGACGGTTTCGACGGCGGGATAGGAGACCACGTCGCCGTCCGTGGTACGCACAACCATGACTGCAATTTCCTTGATGAAGGGAACCCATTTTTCGGCGTATAGTGGACGGTTCGCGAGAGCTTTCAATGCATCTGCGGCTTGATCAAGCGTCCTGACGGCAAAGTTGCCCCGTCCGTCGTATGCGAGCGTGCGGCTCTTCAGCATAAAAGGAAGACCGAGATGCGAGGCGATAACTTCTATCGACTCGTTCCTCGGCTCGACGCTGACGAACTCGGAGACAGGACAACCGTTGGCGTGCAAAAACTTCTTCTGTTCGAGTTTATCCTGGATAACAGCGATCGTGTCAGGGCTCGGATGAATGACGGCCCTTGTCCCCGGTGTCGACTCGATCTCTTTGAGTACATTCGCGTCGACATGTTCAATCTCAGCGGTGATGATGTCAACTTTGCTCGCGAGTTGCCTGATCTTTTCTGGGTCGGCAAACGACCCGTCGATGTGGGCGTGCGCGGGCGAACGGGGCACGATGATTTGTTTCGCTGGTGCAGACTCACCGACGTCAAGGATGACAACGTGGACATTAAGCAGAGAAGCGGATGCTGCGAGCATGCGGCCGAGCTGACCACCGCCTGTCGAATCCAAACACGCGTTAGACCACTTCTGTGGCGGAACGAACGTAATGATCTGCGAGCAGTAGTAAGGACATCACAGGGAAAAATCCCAAGGATAATAAAATGCTCACGCGCACCGAGGACGCCAACGACCTTGTTGCTCATCGTCGCCGTCGGCCACAAACGTGTGGAATGTTCCGACCATAATCGTTGAGTCCTCAGTGTTTACATAAGCGGCTATAGAGTTGCCCAGAACGACGTTCAAAACCTTTCTAGATGGGACCAGCGCAACCCAAGCCAACGAGAAAAAGAAACAGAAAACGGAAGAGAAGGGTCGTATCGGATTCGTCGTCCTCTCAAGAGGAATCTTCCTCGTCCTCATCGTCGGACGCATCCATATCGACACCCAAGAAGACCGTAACGATCCCAATTCGCCAACCTAAATCATCAGATGCAGACGACAGCGAGGACGAGAGCTCTTCTTCCTCGTCTGACGAGTCATCCGACGAGTCGGGGTCAGGTGAGGACGTTGACGCGCCCTTGCCATCGTCGAAACCTATTCCTCCGCAACATGACTCGCCCTCTCCGGAACCCGTTGATATACTATGCTTCATTCCCCCAAATGCCCCGGAGAGGGAGCAAGCCCTCAAAGAAAAGTTTCGCAAGTTCTGGATGGCGTCCATTGCAGAGGGCTTCACGGACGATCTCGAGGAGATACGCAAGGTGCGTGCCCCAACGGATTTGGAAGCGTTTCCGTGATTGAGCCTGTCTCCTGACGGATAGGAGCCTAACCTTGGTCCATCACGACTGACCCTTCTCATAGAGTCGCTTGCGTCTGGTGCTGACGTATTTTCCTCGACTTCCGCCAATGCTGGTGTGAACGAGGTGGACGTTATCTTGGATCAGCTTCCATAGCGTGTTCCCGAACCTTCGGGCTGAACTTCCATCTAAAAAAACGCTAAACGACCGGACTGGGCATCCACAAGTGTGTATGTCCTCTTATTTTGACGTGCACCCTCAACACTCATGTTAGCGTCAAGATACGAGCTTGCCATGTATTTTCGCCCTCGAATCTCGTGTATGCACATGTTGTATTCCTGTCATTTTGCCTAGCCAGCAGCGAGAAAATGCACTCTGCGTGATGTCGCTTACTCGATCGTATGAATATAGAGAGAGAGTATGTCTTGGTAGGTACACGAGGCGTGCCTAAGAAAGGAAGGAAAGAAAATGTCCAAGTCCTAGATGCGTGCGTTGTGTGTGGTTGGGCGAAAACCCGCAGGGTTTCCGACTCAAGGCTGGGCCCTAGCCTGAAGGGGGGGGGGACAAGGTGAGCTGTGTACCCTTTGACTAGGAGCCTTGGCGAAGCGCCCAGCGAGGCTTGGGACCCGACCACTAGGAGCAGAGGCTGCTTACCTTAGTGTACTGGCGGCATGGCAATGCGCATGAGGTTGCCGAGGCGTTGTTGATCCGCTTGAAGGAAAGGTGCAAGAATGAGTGCATGCTCCCTCAAGTATAGTGTGAAAGCGTCCCCGGCCCATCGTCCAATGACTTTGACTACATCAAATGGGACTCCTTTTAAAAGATAGAAGAGGGTACCTCCTATGCGGAGGTTGTGTCCTTTTAGGTCTGCCAGGTTGTTTCGTTTGGCCAGGTTAGCAAGTTTGGTTGTGACTTGCGTTTTGGACAGCGGGCGGAGTCCGCTTCAGTGGGGTGTTTCCAGGCAAATAGGTGGGCGTCAGGTGGGGCTGGGTTGACCCGAAAATGGTTTGCGAGCGCTGTTTCTGGGTCCGTGACGCATCCCATTTGAGGAGCGCACTGCACATCTTCACCAGTGTCTTTGCATTTCGTGATCGGGATTTTGAATTTCATTACGGGCAGTCCGTCTTTGTCTTTTTGGATGGCGAAGTTTGAACGAGTGACGTGTTTGGAGGGGTCAAACTTTTCACGGATGTTGGGGACTGTGAATTCTCCAAAAAGTCCGTGAGTTGGACTTTCCACACAGCGCATCCGTTTCGCTGTTGTGCTGGTCTGTATGGTTCCTATGGTGTCTCGCGGTCGATCCGATGCTGTGTGTGTCACTTCCGTGTTGCGCTTCGCCCTCAACATTGTCCAACTCACTGATCTCGCCAAAAAGGTCGTCTGGACCTGTAACTCAACACAGTGTGTTCATACCACCCTTGCACTGGTTTCTATGGTCTCTGGGATGTCCCTGGACGCTGTGGGTACTGCCTGGTGCAACTGTTTTGTCGTCCAGCTTGTCTGGCTACTTAACCTCCTTGAGGTGAGTCTTCCTTTGTTTGTCCTGACTGTTTGTACTCGTGTTCCAGTGCATACTGCATCCTTTTTGGCCTCACCCTGACATCCTGGTTGCAGTAGGATGGTCCCAACATGACCATTTTGGCCCAGGTAGGCACAGTGTCAAAGCTCGCCTTCACCCTCTTCACCCCCTCGAGCTTGACGCTTGGGGGCTCGTTCTTGTGTGCGGACAGTTTGTATGGGCTGGTAAGTGGTGGTGGATGGTCTGGGGATTCAGCAGGTAAGTCCTCGCCATCCATTGAGGCGCACTGACTCCATTCTTCATTGACTGTTACCAGTGGCCCTCGAACCCTTGCATCAACCTCAACTGACACATTTCGGCGTGTTGTCCCATCCCCCCTCCACTCAGTGTGTCGTGGCATTCGCCTATGACCTCTCCATCACCTGTGGTGTCTGTGCTTCGATGCATGATGGTCTCATTCTGCTTGCTGGTCGCCCATACCCTGGGTTGACCACTATGCCTGTGCTCTTGTCATGCAGCTCATCGTCTGGGCTGGGTGAGCTACCCACCTTGTCTGGTAGCTTGGTAGGTCCGTTGGGTTGGCATGCTTCACCACCACCATCGTTGCCTGTGTCCTCCTTGCCTGCTCCCAACTCACTCAACTCAACCATTGACTTCCTTCACCAGCCATCTGAGTTCTCTCGCTGGCCACCCCTCAGCACTCTCCGCTTGATCTCTCATCTTGTGGCATCTGTTTGGCGTGCATGGTGTGAGCCGATAGACTTGCCATCCCATCTTCTGCTGTGCCAGATGTGCGACAGACCATTGTGTCCTCTTATATCCATACTTTCATTTGATTTGTATCACTGTCACTGTCGTGCAAGCTGCTGTGTGTCAGGGCCCTTACAAGAGAAGACTCGAAGGGAGCCTCTATTCTTGCAGGTGAATGATTATATCCAAGCTTGGGAAGTACATGGTTGGAACGTCTCTACTTATATACTATTCTACATGAGGCATCCATGAGGCTCTACGTCATAGCGCATGGTAACGATGAGGTGTGATGTCATAGTCTGGACTCGATCTAGACTTGACGGAGATTAAATGTGATGATGTGATGTGGTAAGGTATGATAAGATTAGATAAGGCTAACTACTGTTGCAAAGATGAAGAAGAAAAAGATTGTTCTGACATTACCCCCTTTTCAGGATCGATGTCCTCATTGATGTGATGAGAATATATTTGTTGCATTTCCTTGAATTCTTTTGTTTTGAACAAGGATGATGGTTTGGGGAGAGGAGAGCGGAGACAAATGGGGCATTTGCAAGGTGGATCAGGTTCGGTGGAATTGGCGAGCGTCGGTGTGGGTTCTACGATGCAATATCATAATTTCATTGTTTTTGACGGTCGTGGGGCTGCTGGGTGGAGTCAGTGGTATTTGCTGATTGCTTCCCTTGCGTTTGCTAGTTTGTCTTCGCAAATCCAGTTTTGTTCCTCGAGAGGCTCGTTTTTATATTTGACGAGATATTCGATGTGGTTTCTTCTCTCTCAGGAGTTTAGGATTTCTTCAATCTCCCTTACTGGTTCATCGCTGACAATGTTTGGGGGGGGAGGTGGTGGAGTCTTTTGTGTTTGAAATTCTCCAGGGGTGTAGGGCCACAATAGGCATTTGTTGAACACATTGTGGATTCCTTTCCAAGAGGGGTTGAGTTTCAACCGGTATGCTCCTGGTCCAACTTTTTCCATGACTTTGAATGGTCCGTATCTTTTGTGGTCTAATTTTTTTGATGGTTTGTCCGTTCGTATGTTCGTCGCGTCGAGTAGTACAAGATCTCCTTGTTTGTATTCGGGAGGCATTCTTGTCTTTCTGTTGTGGTATTTCTTCATATCTTTGGTGGCATGTTCGAGGGCTAGTTTAGCCGTAGATCTGAGAGATTGAATGTCTTCCACGAAGTTGGTGGTGATTTCATTGCGACTGGTGGCTCTTTTGTCTATGGAAATAGATGGTTGATGTCCATAGTTCAATAGGAATGGTGACATTCCTATTGCTGATGTGACCTTTGATTGTGGGCGAATTCTGCGATGGGCAACCATTCACTCCAATCTGATTGACGATGATTGGTGTAGATGCGCAGATATTGTTCCACTTCTGCATTGACTCACTCAGTCTGTCCGTCAGTCTGAGGGTGATAGGCAGTTGATAGGTTTCTTTCAATTTTAAGGAGATTGCAGAAGGTCTCCATGAAAGTCAATGCGAATTGGGGTCCTCAATTGGATATTATCCATTTAGGCATGCCATGTAATTTGAAGATCTCATCTCAGTAAATCTTTGCTACTCCTTGGGCAGTAATTGTATTGGAGATTGCGAACAACCTGATCATTTTGGAGAATCAATCTACAATGACGAGTATGGCGTTTTTGCCATTGGATTCTGGTAGAGGTCTGATGATGTCAATTGAGATGTCCTCCCACGGGGCGTCAGGTATCCTATTTGGCTTGAGGGGTGTGGCGTGAGCCATGGTTTTTACTTTTGCCTTTTGGCAGGCATCACACCCTTTGACGTATGTTTTGACGTCTTTGTTTATGGTTGGCCAGTGGAATTTTTGTTTGATCAGGTCTTGTGTTTGCCTGATTCCTGGGTGTCCTGCGATGGGATGATCGTGATGGGTGACGATCACTTGTTCTCTCAATTGTTTGTCTTTTGGAACGTACATTTTATCTAGGAAATATACGACTCCGTCTTTTTCTGACCATATGTTTCCTCTTTTCAATCCTTCAATCACGAACATTTCTTGTTGGTATTGTGTTTCTTTGATTTTTTGTTTGAATGAGAGAGGTGATGTTGTGATTTGTTGGTTGTTGAAGATTGAATTGGGAAGAAGAATTTGTTGTGAGTTGGGTTCTACCCCCTTTTTGAGATCTGGCCTCCTGGACAGAGGATCGGCTGGGTTTGTTTTTCCAGATCTGTGAGTGATTTTATAATCGTATTCACTCAGGGTCGATTTCCATCTCACTTGTCGTTTACTCAAATCCTGTGGTTTTTTTGAAGAATTTGAGATTTTTGTGGTCAGATAGTACTTCAATGGGGTGGGCAGCCCCAATGAGGTAGTGTCGCCATTCTTTGAACGCATGAACTATGGCGAGTAGTTCTAGATCTGCTGCGTGGTAATTTCTTTCTGCGTTGCAGAGTCCACAAGAGATATAAGCGACGGGGTGCCAAGTTCCATCTTGTTGTTGTGACAGTATTGTGCCAATGCCTATTCCTGAGCCATCTGTTTTGACTTGGAATGGTTCTGTTTTGTTTGGTATGACAAGGGCTGGTGCTGTCATTATAGCCTCCTTGAGTTGTTCAAAGACTAGTTGACATTCGGGAGACCACTCAAACTCCCTTTTTTCGGATGTCAATGCATTGAGTGGTTTTGCGACTTGGGCGAATCCTTTTACGAATCGTCAATAGAAGTTTAGAAAACCGAGAAATGCTCGGTTGTGTTTTCGATTTGTTGGGATTGGCCATTCTCAGACTGCCTGGACTTTTGTGGGGTCCATGGTGGCTTTATTGTGTGATATGACTAGTCCGAGGTAGTCTGTTTCTTTTTGATTGAAATCACATTTATCATGGCATAGGTACAGTTTGTTATTTCGTAGTATTTGTAGTACCTTTTGTACGTCGCATTGGTGTGATTCCATATCGGTTGAATATATGATGTCATCCATGTAGACTGCCATGTGTCCTTGGCTTATTAAGTCTCTGAATAGATGATTCATCATAGTTTGGAATGTTGCTGGTGAATTTGTAAGTCCAAAGAACATCATGAGCAGTTCGAATAGTCCTTTATTGGTCAGGAAGGCTGCCTTCCATTCATCTCCATCCTTGATTCTCATGTTGTTATATCCCCATTGGATATCAAGTTTGGTGAAGTATTTAGCTCCTTTAAGTTTGTCAATTAGTTCCGATATCAGGGGTAACGGATATCTGTTTTTTATGGTACAATCGTTTAATTTTTGGTAGTCTTGTACCAGGTGGAGATGTCTGTCTTTCTTTTTGATGAAGAAGAAGGCGGATGTGAATGGTGATTTGGAAGGTCGGATTCTTCCAGACTTCAGGTTTTCGTCTAGGAATGTTTCGAGTTCTTTCTGTTCCGGTGGGGAGAGATTGTATGTTTTGCAAGAGACATTGTGTTCTCCTGGTTTGAGTTTGATTGTGTGGTCCCATAGACATCTAGGTGGTAGTTCGTCAAATGATTCTTTGGTGAAGACGTCTTTGTAGCTATGGTATTCTTCTGGGACTGCTTCTTCGAAACTCTTTTTGTCTTTCCCTGCTTTGGCAATCGTGGCAGCGGCTACATCGGTAGAGACATTTTGGACGTAGATTTTTACAAGAGATTCGCTGTGTTCGATTTCTCAAATGCATTCTTCGAGTTTGTCATCGTTTTCGGTTTTGATTAGGTTTGGTAATTCGTGATCTTCGCAATCGAATTGGATTGTTTCTTGTTTCCAATCGATGGAAGGATTGTGTCTTTTTAACCAGTTGAAGCCTAGGAAGATGTCGTTTGTCCTGAGGTTGGTTATTCCCATCGAGATCCTCTCTTTGTGTTCGTGGATTGTGAGTTCTATTTCCACAAATTCTTCAATCAATCCTGCTGAGTTTTTTGTTCCATCAGTATTGTATATGGGGATCGGTCTAGGAAGTTTGTGGGTTTGTAATTGGTGTTTTTCCATGAACTTTTTGTCGATAGAGGATCCAGTACATCCTGAGTCAATCAATACTTTTGTTTGGATTTCTTTGACACCGTTGGTCGAGGTGGCGGTGGCATCGATCTCTAAACTATTGGTTTGTTTGATCGCTCTTTGGAATTGGGGAGGTCTTTGTAATTCAGCTATTGTAATGTACGCCGATTCGTCGTTCATGTTTTTTATTTGTTCGACGAGTTCTTTGTCGACCTCCTGTATTCGGGATTCGTGGACGAAGGATGTGAGATGTTTTATAGACCTCTTGTGGTCTTTTTCTTGCACAACTCTTTTGATCCATTGGACGGACCAAGTGAAACAACCCAAGAAGCTTAAGTAAGCTGTAGGTTGCCAAACAAGAGCTAATGACTCAAGAGAATAGGAGGAGCTTATGGGGAAGACTCCAAGTGAACTAAACTGGAGTTCACTGGAGTGGGTCTTAGCCCTTTTATACTACTCAGGAGTGTGTACATGTTTGTATCGTATCTAATGATCTACTACTCTATATGGACTAATGGACACACAGCCCGCTACCGGCTGTGCATCAGAATGGAAGCATACATAGCCTTCGAGGCTGTGGGGCAGAGATGAAATGGAAGCATAGGCATGAGGTATAGGAATGGAAGAGAACAGCCTGCGAGGCTGTGAATGGAAATGAAAGGGGAGCACATAGCCCCAGCCTTAGGGTTCGACCCTTGGCCCTAGCCTGTGCACGCTGCATGTGGTGACGCTCTAGGCGTTGGAGTGCAAACTCTATAATAATGTCAACTAGGACAAATAAGGGAGATCGGATCATAGATCCAAGATAAGATAAGATAAGGCTTGATCCAAAGCACAACGACTTGCAATGGCTGGCGAGTGAGTGGCACTGGCGGCTAATGAGTCAAGTGGGACTCTATCCCGAGGGAGCAGTTTACCGACGTGCTGAGGTCATGTGACTGTGTGAAGTAAGGGTGAAAAATATACCCCTATAACACCAAGGATCTACCGTATTTGCCCAAACATGGTTTTTATTCCTGGAGGCGAGCTTGGCATCAGCCTTCTCAGGGTGGGGGTTTGTGGAGCGCTCTGCAGCTCAGGACTCTTTGGTCCACATGCGTTGTCCTCTGGGTCATTGCAATATACGGATGGGAGCGCTCTGCTGCTCAGTCGATTGCCTAATCGATGCACCATCTGTGTGAACAGTTCCATGTTCAGGGATCTTTGTGGGGGTTTTAGTCGGAGTGCTCTGCTGCTCAAGTGAATGCCCATTGTTCACGGCACAACCTTTTCTTTTCATCGTTTCTAGAGGTGCATCCATTTTCTTTTCAAATGGATGTACTTCTGGAGTTGGTGAGGAAGAAGGAGGTGTGAGATTTTTCTTTTGAGTTTCGGCTTCCTTTTCTGTCTCAGTCGGATTTTCACACGGTTCAATCAGTAGTATGGAAAATATATTATGCGATTGAGACGGAACCATATGTACAGAGTTTGGAACTACAGACCGACTTCATTCTGTGTTCCTTTTCAAAAATCCTTTAGAGCTAGTACTTTCTCCGCCAGCTCTTCAGCTGTTGTGTACTCTATGTCTTTTCCTTTCACCATGATTTTCCTAACCTGACAAGGGTGAGGATTCCTTGGGGGGTGGTTGGTGCATGGCCATGGCTTTTGGCAGACTCGGCAAAGTCCCTTTTGGATTGCCTGTCCTATGTCCATGGGTGCTCCTTGACCTGAAAACGTTCCTACTGCATTTGGGTGTGGTGCAGCGGCTGTTGTTGTTGTTTTGGCGTTTGGGACGCTGGGGGTGGATTG
>JBBPLN010001101.1:0-10131 GCA_038089815.1 Sutorius eximius
ATGTGCCATTGCACCACTTGTTAACGCACGGTCGCTGTATCCTCCTTCGAGTACACTCACGAGCCGGCCATGTGCATACGCGTCGGCAAGCCTGCAGGTCTCGCGAGTAAATCGGTGGTAAAAACCAACGGGTACCTTCCGGTGGTGCCGAGACATCGATGGGTACTCGTGCTCACCAGCGTCGAACCCGCAACTAATACCAAAGGAAGGTGGTAAGCAAGCCGAGACACTGTTCAGAAGGTTGAAAACCTGTATGCACCTGATGAATATGATGACATCATCGCCAGGGCCACCAGTCTCTTCCAAGAAATGGCGTGTACGATGCAAGAGGGCGAGATACCGCGGGTAGAGAACATCCCAGAAGTGAGCCTCCGAATCGTACTTTTGGAGGTGTATGTTTTCGATATATTGTCCGTGCGGTCCGTGGATCGAGGTGGAAGCTGCTTGTACCATCTCTGGTTTACCGTCCTATGATCAAGTCAATCAGGAGTCATACATCGGTGGATCGCAAACCTCGCAGGGAAAGGACAGAGCGTCGTGTAAAGAGCCATAAAATATCCGTGGTCCTGGTTTCACAGAAGGTACATTTGGCGCGGGTAGCTCAGACTCCAAAGTCTGTCGATAAGTTTCCTCGTTTATCTGCCATGCAATCGACTGGGTCCCGTTACCTACAAGTCGTCATTATCCTGGAGAATTCGCCGAGATTAAGATCGGAAATGCCCACCATGATGCAAGTCTATATCGAGAATGACAATTCTCTGTATGCCATGGTTTAGATGTGCTAAAAGTATATATGTAGGTGATAAACGAACGATTGCATAAATAGAACGCACCATGCGCAGCGCCGACAGCGACGTTGTTGATGAAGCAGAACCCTGACGGTGTATCTTCCCCACAGTGATGTCCCGGGGGCCTGATTGCCACAAATGCGCGTTCGCAGGGATCTTCCGGTCCGCTGGGAGAGGGTTGTGGTCTGCGCGTGGCCGTCACGCTCGCATCGACTGCTTCGCACACAGCTCCGATAGCACCTTGCATTGCATCAACGGAATTGGGACAGACTGTGTGGGAGGCCATCACATCCGATATGCACATGCAGCATACATAATACGTGAGTGAGACGGGGGCATAAACCAAATAGTCGCGCAAAGATACCGACGATATAAATCGAGAGGTGGGATCCCCTCTGGAATCTCCGTCCCATTGTTCATGATGTTCTTTTGACTGTCTCGCGCCCACTTTATGAGGTTTTCGAGATAGATATCCCCCTCGATGTCGCCGTGGACGTATTTGACGGCAGCATGGTCCAGAAGGGAGACAGACGCGGAGGTTCTTCGGATCACAACTGAAGCAGTATGGAGGGAGGAGCCCGAACTCGGACTCAAACTTGAAGGGGCCGAAGGCCCAGTGGGTGCGATGGCCATCCGCGCAAGTGCAGCCGCCAGATCGCCTTCGTCAGTGCCTACGGTAGTAGACACGGATTCGGGCTTCCGCTTCCCTATAACAGACTCCACGTCCTCGATGCGCGAAATCGCGGCTGCAAGCCCCAGCTTGACCGCATGGAGGCGCTCGGGACGCTCGAAGATACCCGAGGTGTCGCGCGAACGTATGAAGCGGTGTTTGAGACACTCATCTTGGATGAATATCGCGGTGCGCTTGCCGTGCACGTCAGGATGTGAAGTCGGAAGGCTGGAGCTGGAAATCGCATTGGAATTATCCAAGTCTGATGCAGCTTCAGGAACTGGTGTTCCACGAGGTGTGGGTGTGTCCGAAGGCATAGGGCTAGGCACCTCTGTACTGGTCGAAGATACCGTTGTCGTATCCATGTCGATCCCTTGCGGGGCTCCTCGGGGCCAAGGCCAGTGGTAGTGAGGACTGTGAGGTCGTTGAAGTTGCTAGGGTCTGACCGTTCGTGGTTTCAAGACCTTGTTGATTTGGCGACGCCAATTCTACGATGGATGCCAATACACTGGTATATGCCACTACACTGGGTGGAATGGTGGACGTTGGGTGTCGAGTTCAGAGGTGCGGATTCGAACTTTGCGGCAAGAAGTTGACTCTGACTTGAACTACTTGCTCGGACACTGCAAGTAATTAATGCTTTTCCTTTTCCAATACCACCAAAGACTCAGGGTAAACCCGCCAAGTCATTCCAAGGGCAGATCCAATTCTTCTAGTAGGCTCCTCTATCCATCTCCCTGAAAATCGAGTTCACAAGACAGTGGCCGCGTTGTTGCATCGTCGGTAAAAGGTTGGAAGTGCTAGTCAAGCGCCGTCAATAAGAAAACTTCTGCAAAAGGGACTTGGTTAAGCAAGACATGTTCTGCGTTGTGTAAGCGGGGTGAGGTGATGATCTTGGGAAAAGTTACAGTCAAGACAGCTGTAAGTTTTTCCGCTCAGCCTTCAGGAGGCTAACGGATCCGTCGGATACCCCTCCAGCTCCTACGGAACTCTTCTGCGCGAGTCCCAAGGTTTTGGGTGTGGTGAGTCTCGAACCTGTACTCGACGCTGATAAGCTTGATGTTCTCCCAGGGGAATCAGATCCACCTTATGGCACTTTTACCAGTTCCACACGAGTGCCGTTCACATGGGCACATGCGGCTGCCGCATGGTCAGGGATCCTGGCCTCAAATTAGTGGACAGCATCGCTTCTTGAAGCTTAAAGACGTCATTGGCGAGGAAATATCATCTCATCCATGCAGCGTGTTCTCCAGAATGCTT
Organism: Sutorius eximius; assembly: GCA_038089815.1. Taxonomy (NCBI): domain Eukaryota; kingdom Fungi; phylum Basidiomycota; class Agaricomycetes; order Boletales; family Boletaceae; genus Sutorius; species Sutorius eximius. The sequence goes on from JBBPLN010001101.1 coordinate 2,719, forward strand.
ATCGATTGGGTGATATTTCGATGGCAGTGCTCCACGAGGCGTCTGATGACATCGTTCTTCGGCCTTTCTGGACGGTTCGCGGCGTCAGGGGTGGGTGGGAGTGCATGTAGCCGCCCATGGCGGCTATCCTTTCACGACTCTCTGGGTCTTGCTAGTTCTCTTCACCAGCCGTTCGACTCGCCATCGTGCGTGTCAATGATGCAGCTATAAATGCAAGGAACCCAACTCTCCGCATTCTCACCGCACCTAAGCCTATCTCCCGTCACTCTGACACTCCACAGTCTTGACGACTCTCATGGTGAGCCGAATAACCCTGGCGACCATCTTCGTCTCATCCAACGCCAATCGTCCTGGTTAGATGCGTCGGGAAGTCCACAGCACGGATAACCCTCCATCTTACGAGGCTCAGCGACGTTGCTCTCCCAACATACTCATAGTCGGGGAGACAGGTGTAGGGAAAAGCTCTCTTGTCAACCTTATTGCGGGGAACGAACTCGCCGCAGTCCATTCTGGCGCGGGTGGCTGCACAATGGAAGCTTGCTCATACGACATTATTCTTCCGGACAATCAAGGGCTCAGCCATCATATTCGCTTATTCGATACAGTCGGTCTCAATGAGCCGCAGTTCGGGAAGAACGACTACCTCACGGCAATCGAGAAAGCGAACACGCTCATCTGCCAACTTCAGCGCACGGGTGGCATCCGTCTCATCCTATTTTGCATTCGTGGCGGCAGAATCACTGCTGTGATGCAAAACAACTATCGTTTGTTTTGCGACATCCTTTGCCAGAACGAAGTCCCGGTTGCGTTCGTCATCACGGGTCTGGAGAACGAGTTGTCGATGGAGGGGTGGTGGGACAAAAATGCAGCACTGTTTGAAGCGTATCAACTCTCGTGCGCCTCACACGTCTGCGTTACCGCAACACGTGGACTCAACAATATTTACGCGGAGAGATACCAAGAATCTCAAGTAATGTTGCGGGCTATGCTCTTGGGGCATGTGACTGGGGGTGGCACATCGTGGCAACCCGAACGAACGGGGTGGTTCATTCATCTTGCGGCCAGGTTGTTGAGGTGGCTAAGCCAGATCAGGAATAGGCGCCGACATGTGTTGACGATGGAGGAGTTGACTCGACATCTTCAAGATAAATGCAAGTTTTCCCGAACGGAAGCGGGGTATTTGGCGGGGAAGATATGGGTCAAGCGGCTGGAAAACACGGGGCCGGATTTCGTGAAATCGGATGATACTTCTTCTATCGACTCGCTGTAAAGGCGCACCACCAGTGTACTACGTCTTGCATCACAATCAGCACCAAGGAAGGATACTTACTATAGTGTACATATATTTATCATGATGTATTGCCACTCATTGACCGACATGGATCGTCTCACATGAAACTCCTAAGTGCGGACATTAAGTGAATTGTGGATACTCCGCTGACTTCAAGGCAGGACATGATGCATATGTATCACCAGGCGTAGTTAGCAAGGGATTCGCCTCGCGTCGAATTTCCATGACAGCAATACCCACAACCCTCTTATTTGACTCGGAGGTCCTATGTTACCCATCCAAAAACCTCAGCCTCCATGACCCTGTACGCCTCTGCCCGAGAAAAGATACGTACCTATACGCCACTGAAGTCTACCGCTTTGTCAAGGGCTGGTTTGGTTCCAGTAAGCAGTATGTTTCACCGTGACGTGCTTTAGACTAACCTCCCTGGACGTGAAGATGCCCACCATGCCTCACGACCCACCGCCCGCATACGACTCGCAACCATGCAATGTCATCATATTCGGAGAGACAGGGACGGGCAAAAGCTCAGTGGTCAACCTGATTGCAGGCGCAAAACTCGCCGAAACGTCGCCCGATGCAGGTGCATGCACGTTCACATCCAATCCGTATCACGTCGTTCTTCAACATGAGCGGCCGTTCTGCGTATGGGACACGATTGGCCTGAACGAGCCAGAGATATCACGAGCGGACTACCTTCGGGCCATCAAGCAGGCCTACAGGCTAATCAAGGAGCTCGAGCGATCGGGAGGCGTTCACCTCCTCTTGTTATGCATGCGTGGGAGGATAACAAAGTCCGTGCAGCAGAATTACATGCTGTTCGCCAAGGTGCTCTGTGAAAAGGAGGTACCTCTCGGCGTCGTCATCACCAACTTGGAGAACGAGCGGTGCATGGAAGAGTGGTGGACCAATAACGAGGAGGTATTCAGGAAATACGGCATATCAACACACGGACACGCATGCGTTACTGCCAACCCCGGGATCGAGGACGTCTTCCGCGATAGGTATGAGGAGTCAAAGGACAGGATGCGGGAACTGCTCCTGAAATTGACGCTGACTGGTGGCAAAGGGTGGAGGAAGGAGAAGCAGAGATGGCTGATCGACTTGTTAGGGAAAATGGCGAAGATGCTCCCTTTGCGACGTGGTCGTCCGAGCCAGGGTCCGACCCGCAAGGAGTTAATGGAGAAACTGATCAATGAATGTGAGTTTTCCAGGAGGGACGCAATTTCCATTGCAACCTCGATCATCGAGGTTATTCGTGAAGAGACCCATAACAGCGATGGAAGCTCACTATAATGTTTCGGTTAAATCGCTGTTCATCTAGAGTAGCAGCACTACGAGAACTATTACCTATAGATGGGCCACTCTTCATGTTCAAGTAAGTCAGACTCTGAGGCTAAGTTGGAGAGGGAATCAGAGTCGTCAAATGTTGGCTCACTCGACGCTGCTTGACGTCGTCAGATAGCTCGTAGAACATGGCCGATGTGAGTCGGACGGGTCAGGCAACGTACTACGAGCATTGTAGAAAGCGTCTTGCGGAAGTACACATTCGAGGGGCATCTATGTACTAGCCCAGCTGTAGACCTAGCCCAAACGAAATCAATACGATCGAGATGCCACCGACCACTGAGAGTGGGACAGTTTCCATGTCTTCCATATACTGTGGGTAAACGCTCCACTGCTGTTCGACTGCCTTACGGCGTGACGCTCAGCCGCTTCAACATGGCCCCACTGGCATGCGTCTGTAGCCCCTCCTGACTCCTAAGTGGCATCTTTCGCCACTGCATGCATCCTCAGGGTTCAGTGTTCCGCTCTACAACCTCAACATGACATACCAATCTGTCAGCAGGAGGACCCTATCAAATACCTTTACGCTCAACACGCAGTGAGGGGAGGCTATATGACGGGGGAAGATCCTGAGTAGGCTGGCAATTTGGGCAATCGCGTGGAAATTCAAACGTTCCAACGAGGACATCGGGACGCTCTGTGGTGCAGCGAGGCACGAGCGGAGCCACAGCGCAAGGCCTTCGGACAAGCGACGTAAGCGACCGGCAGCGCCTCTTGTCCTGGCGCCACCACCTCGTCGCGAATCCTTCCCGCACCGCTCGTCCTCGCCCGTTTCAGCGCACCCGCCCACCACACCCTGCCTCCATTTGCATTCCGGCACCTCGCAGCTCACCAGTACCCTTTGGGTCCGGAGCGCGCGAGCCCGACTGCTGTGCACACGCGCACGCGAGGCGTTCCCACCCACCCTCGCAGCTCACGCCATACCCAGCAGGTCGGGTTCCCGTCCCGGGCCGGAGAGCGCTTCGCGCTCTCGCCCACACACACCCTCTCGTCCTCCTCTCCCCACCACTCAGCGGACAGAGCGAAGTCCAAAGACCTGAAATGGCCGGTTTGGGGCCAAGCTTGGCACGCGCCGTGCACGTGACAACGGGTGGGTGCACATCCAAATCTAAACTAGGAAATATTATGACACGTCGCGCGCCTCCCATCCGCTACCAGTCATCGATGTCATCCTCCGCCAATGTTGTCACACCCGTGCTATTGCCTAACCGTTCTACAGCATTGGCGGGCCACGATCGAAGTTCAAACTATGACAGACTACGATATTTACTTCCGCTCAGAGGAATCCATACTCTCTTCCACTGGCCCTTAGAGACACTCTAAGACCTAGGATTTCCTTCAATTTCCAACTGCGCTGGTATTGAGATATTACACTGGTTCCATCCACAGCTACCCGTCCGAGACTCGGCCAGGAGGTCACTGGCACCGCCTCCTGGCGGCATCGACGACGCCGTCAACTTTTCTTTCCCCGGGTTAGTGCCTAGAGACAAGCTCACTCACGATAACCAGAAGAATCCGAGTCTCCGGAACTACCACACGTGAGTACTGCCAGTGTGCTGCGAATTTGGGTTATCCATATCCTTTGTTGCCATTATCGAGGAGTGGGTCAGCCGGGCGAGTTCGACATAGGTCTCTGCCCTTTGGCTAGCTCCCGCACGGGTTGGCAAATGCAAGAAGTCCAACAGGATCCCAACTTTTCCCCGAACGAGTTACAGTGTCATGACAAAGCAACATGTCTCCATCGAGCGAGTGAGGACGCTAGCGGCGAGGGGTATCACGGTGTGCCAGGTGACAACATGACACATTGTCGACTCACGACGGGCCATATGCTCCGGTTGATATGACGGGGTTAACCATGGTACCGTGACACGACCGACGGAAGGTTCTATCGGTTCTACCTGCTTACCGGACCTCCCTTGGTCATTATTTTCTCAGCATGACTAAGACTCCACCTAGGCATTCTAGAGTTATTGCAGGACTTCGCATCTCGCTTAGAGGTTCTCGTCGCAAAACTTGGCCATAAACATTCCAGATGCAAAGTATCTGTTGGGTAATGAAGCTGGAGACGGTTCCGTGGTAAGAATAGTTTCAAAGAGGCACTAATTTTGCAATCTCTCGTGCCTTGTCTTGTTCCCGCATTTCAGTGATACTAATAAGGAAGTAAGTTGCGATGTCGTCGCAAGGGGATAGAAGTTGTCGCCGCCCCGCTCCATCTTATTCTACCGGCTTGGCTGTAGAACTGAAAGGGCTAGATATAAATGCCGGTAGAAGCAAAGGCCTCTACAGTGATCCGACTATACGCCCAGCTGCATTTCGCAATGTCCAACGTTACACCAAAGAAGTTCTCGGCCCAGAGCCTTGTCACACCTGAGCCTGTGCTTGATCCTCGGTCGTGGGACGACTACAATGTCAATCCAGAGGAAAATATCAATATCTCAGCTCAAGAATGTACGAAGTGAGTCCCAAGAAGAGCCGTGGGCCTTGCAAGGAAACTCACCTGTTGTTCACCAACCCCGGTACTCCAAACATGCACTCAGACTAGAACAGAAGAATAACGAGCAGGGAGTACACGTTTCATGGCATCAGGGACAAGGTGAAGTGTACGTTGAAACGTTGGAGTACCATTGCGACTAAAGTTCCCCGCAAAGGCTTGCACACTATGGCGAACAGTGATGCGCCACCTACATTTCCTCAGTCGCGAGGTGGAGACACCCGCAATGGCCACCAATCGTCGATTCTCGGACAACGCGTCACATCCCCCGGCGAGCTCGGCTCCGAACCATTGAAGTCGCTCAGCAGGAAGGGCGACCCTCTGTCACCTGATAGGAAGTCCGAATTTCTGCCCGCTGGGACCTTTACATCAGGTTCCCCGACAATGTCGGCTTTCAATCTCAAAAAGTCCTTGCACTTTACATTTCTGACCGTCGGCTCAAGGGGCGATGTTCAGCCTTTCATCGCACTCGCAAAAGGGTTGATAGCAGACGGGCACCGAGCAAAAATCGCGACCCACGGAGAGTTCCAGCCTTGGATTGAATCTGTTAGTGTACAGGTTTCTTGTTTTGCAGTCTCTGACGGTCGTCGAAGCATGGGATCGAATTTGGTTGTGTCAGTGGGGACCCAGCAGAAATAATGTGCTTTTGTATAGAGAATAGCGCATTTACGGTCTCGTATTGGAGAGATGGGCTAATTAAAGTAAGCGCCCCACAATCCTTATAACATCTTGGCTCATCAGTGGTTTAGTTCCATAGATGGCGTGAGGATGTACTAAAAACGTCTTGGGAAGCCTGCCAAGGCACGGATGTTCTCGTGGAGAGTCCGACTGCAATGGCAGGTTACCACATTGCCGAAGCCCTCCAGATACCCTATTTCAGGGCATTTCCAATGCCACTGACAAGAACCAGGTGATGATTACTGCTGGTCTGTGTTTGGCTCAATTTGAAACAAAATTAAGGACATACCCACACCCTCTCGGAGTTCCGCGACGCAAGGTACGAGTTCTTTGCTTAGCTGTCTAACATTCTGATTGTTCTGCAGTTGGGCGGTCTCTATAATTACATGGTACGGGTCACAGCAATCTCATTTCACAGTCGCCACTGATGAAATTCATGGTAGACGTATGTCATGCATGAGCAGATATTCTGGTGCTTAGTGGCCGGCCAGATTAATCGCTGGCGCCGCGATGTTTTACACTTGGACAATACGAGCATTGGACGCATGGAGCTGCACAAGGTTCCATTTTTGTATTATTACAGCCCTACGGTCGCTCCCCGTCCATCGGATTGGCCCGAATGGAATCATGTCACTGGTAATTCGCTGGTCCACTTGTGCATCTCATCTCTTACACGCAAGTAGGTTACTGGTTCCTCGACAATGCGGATGTTGGTACGGAGAAATGGACACCACCCCAGGACCTTCTTCAGTTCATCAACTCTGCTCGCCGAGCTGACAAGAAAGTAGTCTACATAGGTTTCGGCAGCATTGTGGTTTCAGACCCTAGAACAGTGGTCCACTGTGTTGTGGACGCGGTTTTGCAAAGTGGAGTCTATGCTATTTTCTCCAAGGGTTGGTTGGATCGACTGTCTACGCAGAGAGGGGAAGAATCCGAACCTGAGGAACCACTTCCGGAGCAAATATACAGTATCTCATCTATTCCGCATGACTGGCTATTCGGCCACATTGATGCTGCTTGCCACCACGGTGGTATTGGCACCACTGGGACTAGTTTACGAGGTTCGCTCTATTCACCATCAACCGTGCTATTAAAGTCTGACAGATCACCATAGCCGGAACCCCGACAATTATCAAGCCGTTCTTTGGTGATCAATTCTTCTGGGCTAATCGCATCGAGGAACTCGGAGTCGGCATCGCTATTCGCAAGCTGACGGTCGACGGCTTGAGTCAGGCTTTGACTTCGGTGACTACAGACCAGAAGCTTATTGAGCGTGCAAGACTAATCGGCGAACAAATTCGATCTGTGAGTCATCTCGACGTATGGTTGGAGCCTCGTACTTACTAGGGTTTCAGGAAGACGGTCTGGCCACTGCCATCGAGGCTATATACCGTGACTTGGACTACGCCCGTTCCCTGATCAAGCGAACGTCCCACGGAACTGCGGACTCAACGGAAGGAAACGGCAGAACGAGAGTAGAGCAGTTGTCTGATGCCTCCACACCGACTTCGCATTGTTCAATGACACAGAAACAAGGCAGTTTTACTGCTACAGCAATGCCCGTCCTGCCTTATTTCATTGTATCCATTCTTTTTTCTTTTATTTT
>JBBPLN010001102.1:0-10109 GCA_038089815.1 Sutorius eximius
GGGTCGCAAGTCACCGTTGACAGGGAAACCCGTCTATGTCGTTGGCGCCGGTGCCGTGTTTGATGGCCGGAGCCTCGCTGCCAACTTGGCGTGGGGAGCGCAAGCTGTATGGGTGGGAACAAGATTCGTGGCGTCCAAGGAGGCGGGTGCACCGAAAGCGCACAAGGAGGCGTTGTTGAGCGCGAGTTACGAGGACGCAGTAACGACGTTGATTTACACTGGCCGTCCCTTGCGAGTACGCAGAACGCCCTACGTGGACGATTGGTACGTTCGTTATCGCTTCGTTATTGTGCGCTCATTCACGTCATTTCTAGGAACAACAACAGGCAGGCGGAAATCAAGGAGTTGACGGAGAAGGGCATATTACCCGCTAGTCAGGACCTTGAACTACATCCGGAGAAGTCGATCGAGGCTCGACCATGGCTCATTGGACGCGTCGCTGCGCTTATTCATGACATCCTTCCTGCACAACAGATTGTGGACGATATGGTTTCAGAGGCTGCTAAGATCATGCAGCAGAACGCCTCGTTGGTTACGATCAGGTCTAAGCTATAGTTTGGTGGACGTTTTCGGAGCTGCACATGAATATCCGATTTCTCGACCTGTAGGATACGTTTTGTTGTATGTCACGTGATTCATGTATGAAGAGCGTGCACGTTGTCCACACGCCTGGTAATAATGTCCCTTCCTGATACCCAAACACTCAAAGTCGTCATCGTGGACATTCTCTCACGCGCACGAGACCAAGGACGGCTCAGGTAAGCCTCTTATCGACAGTCTAGACTCTGTACACGTTGAACGGTTCAATGACGCGCGTGTTACGTCCAGTCAACTAACCGTGCGTCTCGTGCGCCAAGAACTAGCGACCCACTTTGATGTCGAGGAAGATGTCTTGAATAGCGGGAAATACAAAGCCTTCATCAGGGATACCGTGTATGCAACCGTGGTGAGACGACAACTCCTTGATGATCTCGTGGGTTGACTTCGGAGTAGGAGAGCCTCCGGAACGTAGAGGATGCGGAGGAGAATGATGGTGATGACGGAGTGCCACCACCCAAACTGGCCAAGAACGAAAAGAAGGCTAAGACTGATGGGACGGCGAAACCTGGCGCGCGCAAACGTCAATTGGTGCGTACCATATCTTATCTGTCTGTGTGCTCGTGATGACATGTCGACGATCTTTATAGAAAGCGCAGGTTCAGTCCTCGGATGAGGAACCCCAGGAGGTAGCCAATATGTCGAAAGGTGACGCGTTGGCGTCAAAGAAAGCCTCTGCGCCTTCGAAGCCGCCCAAGGTGAGGATCTTGTCGTGACCTTGGTGCAATGGTCTGACGGTCGACAAGCCAGCAAAGCCCAACAAAGCCCCAAAGAAACCCGAGAGCGAATTGAAATTCAAGTCCAAGGTAGGTCTACCCTCGACGATCGACGTGTCCCTCGTTGTCATACGCAAACCATCAGGCCATCATTGAATCTTCCGGGGAAGAATCTGAAGCGCCAAAGGTTGCACGTTTGCCAAAGAAGGCGCAAAAGTCACCAAAGTCATCCCCTTCGGAGCAGAAACAGGTCTGTTCATCCAAGATGAATGTCCGTGCGCGTGATTGACGGCAGCAGCACAAGGTGAAGAAGGATGATTCGGATGGAGAGATGGAGAGTCCTGGCCCATCCGGCTCCAGCTCCAAGCCCAAGCATGTGTCTGATTCACCGAAAGCACCGGTCTTGAAAGCGAAGAAGCCGGCCGAGGATCCTGTGCGTGTCAGCTTCGTGAGATGGCCACTCAGTTGACACAACATAGATGGAATCGGAGTTGTCTTCGGTCATAGATGAACCACCGAAGAAGCGGCAGAAGAGACAAGAAAAAGTATGTTTGACCCCATGTCTTATTTAACAGACCTTAATCGTAGTAGGAGTCGGTGAAGCCGCCGAAAGGCGAAAAGGCGGCGAAACGAGGAAAGAAGGAAGCCTTGTCCAAGGACGAGGAAACAGTGAATAAGCTCAAGGTAAAGCGTCAGTGCACCGTGTATTCTGCGCTAACGAATCCCTACTAGAGTATAGTGGTTGCCTGCGGTGTACGCAAGGTCTGGAAGAAGGAATTTGAGGGGTTAGACAAGCCCTCGCAGCAAATCAAACAACTTCACTCGATCCTTAACGACCTCGGGATGACGCCACGATATAGCTTGGAGAAGGCGAAGGCTATCAGGGACCGGAGGGAACTGGCGCAAGAACTTAGTGGGTACCCGATTGACCGCCTGGTTTCTCGACTCATTCTTATTTTTCTCAGAGGACGTACAGGAGTTTGAGAAGAAGACAGTGAGACATGGAAAGGGAGTGCAGAGGTCGTCGGAAACGGCGCAATCCTCGGATCAAGGCGGCAGCGACGCGGATGTGCCCGTGCGACAAAAGGTGAGTAGACGGCAGAGCTTGGAATTAGAAAACGGTTCGATACTGTTGGTTTCAGCAAAACGCACGGGCAAGGATTACGGCTTTCTTGCAGGATCAAAGTGAGGAAGAGTAATATTTAGATGAGGTGATGTAGTATACGCCAGGATCGTATGCTTTCGCATTCTGACGGTTGAACTATGTCACAGATGCAAATTCTGGTATCATTACATCCCGTTGGGAAATGTTAGGGTCTGACTGTTGCTCAAAGCTGCGAATGATTTAAAGACATTGCAATTTAGCTTCGCTGACACCCTTCCGCATCCCAAGAAGTCGGCATGATACATGTCAATTCTTACAAAGTAATATCAACACAGTTTCCTGCCCTTTTTCGATCCTCCCGGCCCCGGGTTGTGACCCTCGATGTGAACTTTGCCACCTCTTGGGACGGAGAAATCCAGTTTGATCTGTACTCAATAATATCAGATTCTCTCCAGAGATCCATACTGAGGACCAGCGACTTCAGCTTACCCGGGAAACGACCTCGTCTATTTTCCTCGTCAGAAGTTCAGAAAACTCACGCATTCCATCTGAGATTCTGACAGAACAACTCGGACAATCGCGATCTTTCACGCTCTGCACCGTCTTCGCTGCAAGACTCGCCACCATCGCCCCACTCGGCTTCTCTCGCAGTGCCGCAAACGTTTCCTTCACGAAGTCCTCCCACCATTGAAGTGAGTAGCCCTCCGATATGTACTTGGGGGTACGCGATATTGGACACTGGCAACCAAATGCGGCGTGGCGTTTGCCCGAGAGCTGCGTAAAACTTAGTTCGGATCTGCAATAGGATTTGATCCACGATGGGTCGCAATCCAGGGCGTATACCGCATCACTGCATTCTTGGTGATAGGTGAGCAACGCGAGTAGATCGGATGCTGGGATGAAATCGATTTCTTCAAACCAAGACGGAAGGAACGGCTGCGCTAGTGTGTATCTCGCAGCGAGCAGTGTCTCTTCCTGCATCCGTCCGCGGCGTGCGAATACAAAACAGCGTAGAGGATCGACTTGAAGGATTTTGGGGTCTGAGATAGCCTGACGAGCTTTCTTCTCGACCACATCGAGAGAGTATTTCTTCGCTGCGTTGGAGAGGTCCATAGCGTCTTTCGGCGCTTCTATGGTAGGATCATCCGCCAAGGTGCACGGATAGCAGAAGCGGAGGAGCGCATCGAGAGTTTTGCCGTCTTCCGTCATGGGGATGACTACAAGACCGTCCTTGATCTCCTGATCCTCGCTTCCTCGGGCAATTTTAAATGTGCTGAAGAGGGTTTTGAAGAATGGGGATGCGAGAGAGAGGAAGAGTTTGAAGACGCGAAAATCGGTGTTGTCTGACGAACGCAGAATGACATCCCCTTCAGGGTGGTCGAAAGGCGCTGCGGCGTAGGCGGGACCGCGGGAGATTGTCGTTGGTATCTAGCTAGAGTTATTGACTGGACCGTTGCTATGACGAGAGAGAGCTCACCACAATGGTGGACGGAGACATGGGGAGTCAGGTTGTGGGGGAGGATGGAGTTGGAGCCATCATAAATTTATACCTCTTCGGATGGTTGATCTGCATGAGCATCTTTTTTTGAGTCTCAGAAGTACCGTGACCATCTCCGGCACTTCTGGCAACTTCTCCCGTCGAAATGCAGCCACTGCTGGCCATGTCAATGAGTGTTGAGCCGTCTGCTAACTTTGTGAGCCAGTCGACTCCCTGATGGATATGGTCAACTTCGCTTCGAAGATAAATCAAGGTCCTCACTGAATCAGGAGCAACTGCAAGAGAAAGTGCTACCGGCAGGATGCTCCAGAGGTATTGTTTACAGCACTGCAAGGAACCTCAGCTCAGCTAGAACAATATAGCCCCAAACAGGAATCCAGGTGGCCAAAGTGCGACATCCATACAGTCGTGAATCGGTGGCTCTACATAGGATTCAGTGGAATTTTTGGCAGTATGCACGCACTCAGATCTCACCAACGTTTTGGAAGTTCGTGCACCGCATGCCGTTCTCAGAGGATTCACCATTGGTCATGCATACGTTGCTCAGCTCCCCATCCCGCAGTCAATGTACCTACGTACCTTATTGTGGGTGACTCAACGCAACGATTTGAGTGGTAGATGCACTAGATGCACAAAGTAACTCCACCTTTTACACGTTCCAGAAATACATGTTACAGGGGCACATCCACGAGGCTGAGTGATGTTGGGCACCCACAGCCTTCCTCCGAACGATTTCGATTTCGAGTCCGCCCTCCGCCGGACAGCCAGGAGCATGCCTCCACGCTCCCGTAATGGGTCTTGATCCAGGATAGATCAACCCTTAGCGAATATACGGCATCACAACACTTCTGGTGGCAGGTGAGAAGGGAAAGTAGATCGGTTGCGGTGATCAGTTCAAGTTCCTGGAACCATGCGGGGATGAGCGGCTGCGTCAACGTGTGCATTGCAGCGAGTAATGTCTCCTCCCGCAGGCGTCCTCGATGGGCTATTGCAAAGCATCGCAAAGGTTCTGCCTCGAGAATTATTGGGTTCGAAATCGCCTGGCGAGCCTTCTTCTCGATTGCATCGAGAGAATACTTTCTGGCAGCCTCGAGAACATCCATGGTATCTTTCAACACCTCTGTGTTGGGATCATTTTCCAAGGTGCACGGGTAGCAGAAGCGGAGGAGGGCATCAAGGATCTTGCTGTCTTCTGTCATGGGTACAACCACAAGACCGTCCTTGATCTTCTGGTCTTCACTTTCTCCGGTGGGCTGAGGAATGTTAAAGAGGGTTTCAAAGAATGGGGATGCCAGAGTAAGGAAGAGTTGAAAGACACGAAAATCGATGTTGCCTGAGGAGCGCAAGACGTCTGCCTTTGCGTGATCGAAGGGCGCAGCAGCATAGCTGGGGCAAACAGACATTATTGTAGCTAGAGGCTAACATTATCAGTGAGCCGTCCATAGGATGATTGAAAGGGAATCCCACTTACAGGACGTGGTAAGTTTTCTCGATTATCGTAACTAAATAGATGAGACGGACAGGCTACGAATGAGAACTGGGCCAACCGCCTGAATGCAATCATCTGCTCGGACCATCGGTTTCCGTGACTTGCTCGTTGGCTTCAGAAGCACCTTCGCGGTCTCCCTGATCCTCCCATCAGAATACGGCCGCCCATGTCATGCAGCAAACGTTAAGCCGTCCGGTTTACCTACTGTTGTTCCAATCGATACTCCTGATGGATACGGTGACCCGGCCAGCTTCAAAGGCAAGTTGGGTGTCGCCAATCGCTCGTCCTGAGTCGGATGACTGCAAGAAAATGCCATGAGGGTGTATATTAGGAGAAGAAATGGAAGGCTCCACACCCACGAAAAACCTCGAGCAGCCTAGCCTATTTGAACATAATTGCGAGGACTGAGAACCAGGCGCGGGAGATGGGCCGGTCCAGCGCGATCGAAATGTGACAATATGATCTTGCACGAATCAAGGGAGGAGATCCTTACTTTCGAGTCACGCGACTCTCTCTGATCAGTGTATACCAAACATGTACGACATCGGACACTATGTATCTGTTTTACAGTAACTTCCTCCCATAGTTCATACGATGCAAACTCGTTAAAACCTCATATTCAGTCCAATCTGTGAGGAAAGCCGGTGGTATCAGGCTTGTTGAGAAATGTCAACATGCGGGAGATGCAATGTACCTTAGCAACCTTCTCCTCCATTTTCCTGGTAAATAACTCCAAAAAGTCGCGCATGCCTTCGGTGATCTTTGATGAGCACAATTGACACTTTTGCGCTTTCACGGTCTTTATTGTTTTCTTTGCAGAATCCTGAACAGTTTCTTTGCACGGCTTGTCCCGCAGTGCTACGAACGTTTCCTCCATAAAGTTTTCCCACCACTGAAGCGATTGCAGGCGGAATAGGCCGTATCTGGGATTATTTGAAGTTGGACACCCACACCGTTTGATCTCAGGCTCACGCGTGCTCCACGTGTCCCGAGTCTGCCCTCCGCCGGACAACCAGGAGCACGCCTCCACGCTCTCATAATGAGTCGTGATCCAAGATAGATCAAGCCTCAGAGCATCTACAGCCTCACTACACTTTTGGTGGTAGGTGAGAAGGGAAAGTAGATCGGCTGCGGTGATCAGTTCAAGTTCCTGGAACCATGTGGGGATGAGCGGCTGTGTCAACGTGTACTTTGCAGCGAGTAGGGTCTCCTCCCGCAAGCGTCCTCGACGAGCTATCGCAAAGCATCGCAAAGGCTCTACCTCGAGGATTTTTGGGTTCGAGATTGCCTGGCGAGCTTTCTTCTCGATCGCGTCCAAGGAATACTTTCTGGCAGCCTCGAGAACCTTCATGGCATCCTTTAGGACCTCCAACTTTGGGTCATCAGCCAAGGTACATGGGTAGCAGAAGCGGAGGAGCGCATCAAGGGTCTTGCTGTCCTCCGTCACAGGAACGATGACAAGACCGTCCTTGATCTCCTGACCCTTTCCGTCTTGAACGGGTTGAGGGATGTTAAAGAGGGTTTCAAAGAATGGGGATGCGAGGGAGAGGAAGAGTCTGAAGACACGAAAATCTATGTTATCCGATGAACGCAAGATGATATCTGCCTTGGGGTGATCGAAAGGCGCAGCGGCATAGTCGGAGTTGCCGAACATTGTTGCGGATAGCTAGAGGCCGACATTATCAATGAGCCGTCTGTGCTACGGAGAGAACTTACTAGAATAATGGATGAGGAGTCGGACAAGCTGCGAGAGAAAACTAGGTCGAACTGCCTGAATCCAATCATAAATTTATACCTGCTCGGACTATCGATTCTTGTGTGCCATCCTTTGGTTTCAGAAGAGGCTCTGCGGTCTCCCTGATCCCCCATCGGAATGTGGCCACCCAGGTCATCTGGAAAACGTCGAACCGTCTGGCTTACCGTTGATCCATTCGATACTCCTGATGGTGCGGTAACCCGAGCCGGAACTCAATTGGAGATAATTTGGGGCCCGCCGACCTGGCGCTGGCCAGGAACCACTGCAAGAATGGATGCTATGGATAGTGCATGATGAGAAGGTAAGAGACAGTGGAAGACTTCACACCCACGAAAACCTTCAAGTCGGGCGGACTCATGGCAACACAATCTGGGCGGGTCTAGGGGGATCGAAATATTATACACTTGCATGTATCAGGAGTTCTACCCGGGGAGATTCAGGATTCAATACGGACACTCACTTCACGTGTATGATGTTGTAGCAGTGTATTGAGTTGTGCATATGCCAGTGCTGGTGGTTGGTATAACTAAAGTTGTCGGTATGCCGTGTAAGTTCCAAGCTGAGGTACCTGCTTACTATCCAAGGGTGCATTGGTGGACAACCAAGCCGCACATACTTCATTGGAGTAGACCTCTTTGACTAACAATTACGCACAATGCAAACACACACATCGCGGACACCTCTATACAGTAAGTTCGATTCATGAGAACAACGTTGGGCACTCCAGATCACTAAAACCCCAAATCCAGTTCGATCTATCAGGAAATTAGTCAAGTTCTTTGAGAAATGACGATGCCTGGGAGATATAATTCACCGTAGCAACCATCTCCTCTATTTTCCTGGTAAATAACTCCAAAAAATCGCGCATGCCTTCGGTAATCTTCGGTGAGCACGTTTGACAGTTTTTCGCTTTCACGATCTGTATTGTCTTCTTTGCAGAAGCCTGAACGGTTTCTTTGCACGGCTTTTCCCGCAGTGCCATGAACGTTTCCTCCATAAAGTTTTCCCACCACTGAAGTGATTTCACGCTGAATAGGCTGTATCTGCGTGTACCTGATGCCGAACACCCGCAGCCTTTGGTCTCAGGCTCCTCGGTAACAACCTCATCCCAGCTGTTGACATAGGTTGTGGTTTGCGGTCCGCCGCCGGATAACCAGAAGCAAGCTCCTGAGCTCCCGTAATGAGAAGTGATCCAAGATAGATCAAGTCTCAGCGTGTACACGGCATTACCACATTTCTGGTGGTAGGTGAGGAGGGAGAGCAGATCGGCTGCGGTGATCTGATCAAGCTCTTGGAACCACGTTGGGATGAGCGGCCCCGTCAGCGTGTACTTCGCAGCGAGCAGGGTCTCCTCTCGCAGGCGTCCTTGATGCGCCATCACAAAGCATCGCAAAGGTTCTGCCTCGAGGATTTTAGGGTTTGAGATCGCCTGGCGAGCCTTCTTCTCTATTGCATCGAGAGAGTACTTTCTGGCGGCCTCGAGGACATCCACAGCATCTTTCAGTACCTCTATGTTCGGGTCATCCGCCAGGGTGCACGGATAGCAGAAGCGGAGGAGTGCATCAAGGGTTTTGCTGTCTTCTGTCATGGGTACGACAACAAGACCGTCCTTGATCTCTTGGCCCTCGCTTTTGTCGAGAGGTTGGGGAATGTTAAAGAGGGTTTCGAAGAACGGAGAGGCGAGGGAAAGGAAGAGTTTGAAGACGCGAAAATCTATGTTATCTGATGAACGCAAGATGATATCCGCCTTGGGGTGATCGAAAGGAGCATTGGCATAGGCGATGTCGCTGGACATTGTCGTGAAATCTACAAAGCAACGTTATTACCAAACGTGCTCTCAGTGCAACGGGAGAGAGAGCTCACCGGGTGGGTCAGATGGGAAGACAAGTTGAGCGGAGGGCTGAATCGATATCCCCCATTCGAGTCAAGGTTTATATTCCACATACCCTTGACCTCCGTGTGCGTGTTTTGGTTCTAGCCATCGCAGATCAGTTTGGAGCAACTCGTGTAAGCGCCATTTAAAGCTTTCCGTGCCTCCTGCAGACCTCTTCATCCAGGCGCGAGTATTCACTGACGAACCATGAGCACCCCGGAGGCACAACTTGAAAAGAAAATGGAGTCATCTCAATAACCGATTATCGGGGCAGCATTCTTAGTGAAGTAAAACTTCGATTGTAGAGTACCTTTGTTTTTCAAAACACGTGGAGGGAGCTTACATCCACTTAGTACCACCTTACCTTCCAGACGTGACGAGTCAGCCAAAAATGACCAAGACATTTCCTGAATGCGAATTTGTAATTTGAGAAAACAGAGTCTGTGCAAGGTTCATAGCCATCCAAATCGAAGTTCTGACTCACCGACGTCGATGATATGTACTGCACAGGAAGAACGGCTGCCTGACTTCGACTCCAGGTGCTCTGTCGTAGTACTTGGCGACTTTACTGCTTCGAATTTGCTACTTGTGGATAGTGCCGTTGATGACCGTGTGCCACCGGGTATTAGCCCGAGTTATCCATCGTTGATTCGCGCTTTAACAGCCTGCAAAATCTCGCCTTTGCGTGATCAAACTTGCAAACTTCATCTGGAGCTGGTCAGTCACAAGTGGACAAGTAATATTTCCTCGATAACGAACTGAATGAATCTGTCCCAGCGTCCTGCCAACGCACTTGTTTTTGTCCGGGCGACACTGGACCTATGATCCACACAAGGGTCGACTGCCAACGAAATAAACCTCATATCAGTCTCCAGCATGAGGTACAAAGGTGCTGTTATTGCATTCTAGTTAGGCACGATATACCAATCATTTCAGCACTGCCGCCATGAAGGATCAAAGCAACACCAAATCGATCTGGAGAAGAAATCCCGGAAGTGACACAGATGCTTCAAACAACAGAGATAGAACGTACCGTAGAAACAACCTCCTCCACCTTCTTTACCAGCAGTTCGGA
>JBBPLN010001103.1:0-10108 GCA_038089815.1 Sutorius eximius
CGTGGATCCATGCATGAGGTAATGTACTGTGGGCACCCCGTAACTAGCAGAGCCACAGAAGCAACGAGAACACTTGCTTAGCTGTGCCTCTGCCTTCCGATGACAAACCGCGTCGAGTCTGGCGAGACATTCTAGACCCGTGTCGTCAAGAATCTCGTGGATGATACCTTCAGCTACGAATGGTTCGTAAGCGTGTAAATGCAAGGGTATACTGTGCCGCAGATAGTAGGACGGCTTTCGTTTGCCTTGCATGCCTCGGGTGGCACCACCGTGTCGACACGTTTGAAGGTGTCGAGTTCGTCCATAATAATTCACCATCCTGCGCGAATTCCATCCCTCGTAACTCGCGAGTAACCTTCCACGACCTATGGTATTCCCCCGGGCGTCCACCTCCACCCAGGGATGAAAGCTGTCATCTCAACCTTATACTCTTTTGGCGGAGATATTCAGTTTTAGGAAAGATTCATTCGGGGAAATATGTAAACTGGATTGGACCCGGACAAGACTTCCTGGCTCTCATCCGAACCATCACCATGATGTGCTGAGTTTTCTGGGCACTGTGTTGGACGCTATTGCCTCACCTGGCCCGTCAGCTCGGGATCGATCAGCTCCGTCTATGGCGCCGTTGACACAGGAAGCCTCGAAAGTACGCCGTCAAGTGTATCTCCGAGTGTGGGCTTGCATCTAGACAAGTTACCCTTCGGACGTGTCTTGCGGCTCAACGAGATCGTCGACAAAGATTTGTACCTCGTATCGTCTTCTGGTTGTGCGAAGGAGACTTATTCCTGGCAATCTAGGGCCAAACAACATATCAGCGCAACGATGCACTCATCAAAGAGCCGTTCCTCGGTACCTTCGACGGCATCTATGTCTTCCATTTGAGAGGGTTCCTTCACTGCGGTCTCAAACCAGTGAACACTCTGTGCAGCGAAGGCGGGTCTGGCATCTGGATCACCGATTTCGAACTCGCAGCCCGCAAATGCATCTGCAGAGGCCCATGTTGCAATGCCATGGACTATGTGAGTCAAGGTCAACCACATTCTCTTATCCCCCGCTGTGCCTGTCCGTTACATTGCGACACATTTCAAAGCAATGTGGCGTCACCGGCTTCATCGAGTTCGCGGTATTGGACGTTGAACCCATCGGAAGACACCCTGCCTGCGGCGGGTGCTCGCGAGTGCGTCTGAGGGACACCCCGTCCCCGGACATGACTCTGATCCGGGGAAGACCGCGAGGACTGTAAGTCGACTAGAACTATTGCTCCATTCCGAGTGAGAACATCAGATTTAACCTTGTTTACTCTTTCCACAGTTCTGCGGCGACCGTCGAAGGCCAGGCTAGTATGTGGGTCAGTGGATGAGATCACTGGGTCATGTAGAAGTACGATCTATGATTGCGTTGCTCATGGCCATTATGCCTGGTAAACGCACGCAAATGTAGATCCTGGCGTCGATGCCCCTATCAGTAGCATTTCAAACCCAAGGCGAAAGCAATAATACATATTCACTAGCAGGATGAGATGGCCTCGAACTGGTAAACCGTCCTTGATAGATATCAAGCTGCACGTAATCGGAATGGATATCGCAGTAACGCTCCGCCCAAGAACGGGGTACGAACCCTCATCCATGGGTCCCATCTCCAGTGCCTGAACCACAGCACAACACCCACCTAGGTATGGGTACACTCAGGCTGAACCGGACCGAAAGTATAGCATTGCTACTTTCGGGCTGATCCTGGCTCATTGTGAGCGTAACGATGCGGAATAAATAAAATATGCGCACCATTACACGGATGCTGCCGCCTGATGGTTGAGGTGGATCGAGTGTCTGTTGCGCCTAGTGGGACGTAAGCTTCGTCACATGTTCGACTAGGAGGTTGCCATTACCGTTTCATGGGGATTGTTAGTCGATGGTGGAGGGGGTTCGTTTGTTCGTTGGACCTGATAGGAATGTGAGAAACCATAGCGAGTTGTCGTCACCGGAGGGACACGCACCGGACGGGCTTTCGTTGTGTCTGCAGAACCTTGTTTGCCGCGAGAAGCACGTTTGAAAGGGAGCTTGAGCTTTTGGGATGGCGTATGCTGCAACGTCCGATCAGTTGCTGCGTGCGAACAGGAGGAACAACGGACCGTTTGTTTTACAACAGGTTTTGCGACCGCTCGCTGCAACGACATGTTAGGCACCCAACGGCAAATCATCCGGAAAAGGTGACACTCACTCGCACACGCTGACCCGCAGCCATCCGAGAGAGACCTTCCCTCACAGCTCTCACTCTTGTTGGTGACTGGGGGCGGGATTGGCTGGCAGGCTGTTCCTCTCGACCGGGTTTGTGTGGTGCACGGTCCGTATTATCCTTCATCCTCGTTGGCAACATTCTTTTGAACATAGAGATGCCCGGAAATAATTTGGCGTGGACATGTTCATCCATAGCGTTTGACGACTGTGGTACTCTACGCGACGTCCCGAGTGGCCTGTCCTCATCAGCGGAAGACATAGGGGATAGAGGCTGCAGCCATGTCAACACGGAAATCGAAGAATACCACAACTGCTTACCTCGCCAAAGTCGAATTGGGCAGCTGGTGTGCTCGATGGCACCTCGACCTATACAGTCATAAGAACTTCGTTCAACAGGGGAAAGCACAAATGAATACCTCGAGACCGCCCTTCCCATCAGCTTTGTCTGGTCGTCGTTCTTCGCGAGCAGATTCCTAAGTAGTTTGTCAACCAATAGAGTTTGTCTCACAACGCTAATAACAAAAGCTTACAAGGCTGTCTTTGTCTTCGGTCTCGTCTGGTTGTTCCTCGAGGGTAGATTCCTAATTAGTTGTCAACAGGACCGAGCTGGCGCGTCGACAGTGAATGGACTGAGACACTTACCTGGGAAGAGACATACACGTCTGGGAGGATATGGCGGAGATCATGCACGCTGATTTTTCCGTCTATTCGTCCGATTGCTAGCCTGCTGCTATCAACGGACAGTGCAATTGAACGTGATTTTCCACCTTCTTCGATGGTTGGGCCAATCTGAGTCAATGTGGATGTGTCCAGGAATGTGATTGCATAACCTGTGTAGACAACGATGAATGCCCCGTTGGCAGCCAACGCAATAGAGTAAACATTGCGGCCGTCCATGATCTCCGATTCGACAAGTTGGATCCCAGCGGGGATTTCGAAAGCCTTGATTTTCTTGTTCTTGGAGTCTACACCAAAAATCCGCTGACCATCGTTTGACCATGCGAGCGGCGTGACCCCCCAAAGATCCGGGAGTTTGATAGCCTTGATGTTGATAATCTCGTTGCCCGTGTGACTGTCAAAGACGCGAATGGACCCCCCAAAGCAAGCGGTGGCGAGGTGGTCGCCGTCTGGCGAGAACTTGACACCAGTGACATGATAACTTTCATGCTGAAGTGGCCCAATGAGTCGCTCCCCGGTTGCAAGACTCCAAATGCTTGCTGTGCCTTTGCTCACGTTGAACGTTCCAGTAGCAATCCAGGTCGAGTCTTGCGAGATATCCACCGCAATCACGTTCTCTTCGCCCTCAAGGTTGATCACCTTTTCTTGCAGTCCTTCATCCCACACGCTGGTATCTCCACGAGTGCCACAAACAACCCACCTGCCATCTTTCGACACGCAGACTGCCTGTGCTGCTATTCCCACCTGCTTTCCGCCCTCTTTACCGTCTGCAACCCGCCATCGTCGAATTTCAGGACCAGCACCCAAAACATGCTCTCCATTCGGGTGGAACGCGACCGAATACACAGAAGCATCGTCGCCGGTGTCAAGCAAAATTGCATCTTCTCGAATTGTCAGTCATCAACGTAACCGCTCCTCGGAACTGTGACGCACCGGCATTCGTTGACGACATTCTCTCCGGTTCTATGCTCCAGAGGGTGAAAGAGGAAGGGGTCGGCTTGGTGCGCAGAATTCAATTTTTAGACATGTTCATGTTTCCTTATTCATTCGATGGTCTGTGCAAGCAGTGCCTCGTGCCCTTGGCGCTTGTTCTTACTCGGCAAGGTGGCGACCAGGTAAGCAGTCGGTTTCACTGAACCCCTCACCATTTCCAAGAGTAGTGATACCCTCACACTTGTACGCCAGGGTTTGTACCGCACCTCGGTTCAGGGCAAGGACCATACTAGGCCAACTTCCGATATCAAATGCCTAGGTGGCTACAGGCTACTAGGCAAGCAGTCAACATCACGGAAGCCTTTTTTCGTTAACAGAGGATGACTTTACACAGGGCTTTACGCGTCTGAAAGCACACCGTTTCATGACTCAGTAGCGACTGGGAAGGCCCAACGAGTGGGTGAACCCACTTGAGGCGTCGTCTTCGGAAGCAGCCTGTGTGGTTAAGGTGGACGACATTACTCGTACCGTAAACATAGTTGGGTCGTACGTGATCTTTGTATATGATCTGGACGGCGGCCGCAATTCCCCTTGTAACGGTCCTGTCTTCAAGGCATCCTATATCTTATCTTATCGGGCGAACAATGTACATGCCCCTTGGCGTCTCCCCATATTGATCGCTGAGGGACGTATACCAAGCATTGGTCTCGTTCTGCCGAAACCGCGAGCGGTTCGTATCCCCGCCTTCCGCGTGGACGCTCGCGCGGCCGGAATCGCGCTTTAGATGGATGGATCAGGCCAGGATATAGGTCTGTTGGTTCCCGGGCCCTAGAACTGGAGCCTGAAGAGCACGATATCAAGAGGGACCTTTCAATTGCCCAACGATAAATGGACCATGACACGATTACTGCGACTGTATGTCGATCGATGCGGGAACGGTGCAGTGCCCTGAGTATTGGCATACATGTGCAGGCGAGCCAAGCTGTTATCGGCAGGTGTGGGGAACTCATTCGTAGTAAGCGATCGGGTTGCCCATGTCTATTATTATACTTGATCAGAGTGCTTGGGATGTCGTCCCTTGATCCTCGTAGCTAACGGTATTCGAACCCGCGATGAAAGAAAAAAAAAATAATCGAATATCGGGGCCAGGCATGATGTACTTCCTTTTTCAACATCATCGAGCAAAGAGTAGAGGTATTAGCGAGCCGTCCTTGAGTCTCAAGCCTCACGCACGCATCAGATCGGATACCTCAGTAGCGCTCTACCCAAGATGGGGCCGTTCCTCCAGGGTACGAACGTTCACCCATGGGTCCCATCCTCATTACCCGAACCACGACACAATACCCATCCAGGTATGCTGAACCGGATCGAAACCAGAACATTCCCTGTTCCAGGTTGGCCCTGACTCATGGTGAGCGTAACAATACGAGGTAAATGCTCCTGTGCACACCGTTACATCGATGTTGTTGGCTGAGGGCTGGGGTGGATCGTCTGCCTGTTGCGCCTAAAGTGATGTAAGCTTCGCGGAGGGTTCAGCGAGGAAACAGCGGGCACCGTTCCGTGGGGGTTGTTAGTCGAGGGTTGGGGCGGTTCGTTCGTTTGTTGGACCTAATAGACGTAAGCAGTCGTGGCGAGGTTTATCATCAGCAGAGAGAGACGCACGGGGCGGGCTCCCTTCGCTGGATCTGCAGGACCTTGGCCACCACCAGGAGCACGTTTGATTGGGAACTTGAACCAGGGAAAGAAACTTCGCTGTAACGTCCAATAAGTCTGTGCAGAATCGGGAAAAACAACGAACCACTGGTGTGTTAGAAGTTTCCCAGACCGTTCGCTAAAGTAACACATTAGATGCACTCCACCTGATCGTCAATCGAGAACAGCTACCGACCCGCCTTTTTTGGCCTGCAGCCATTCGGGAAGTCCCCTCGCTTTCGAACCTAGTTGTGGCTTCCACTCTTGTTGGTGAGCACATATGAGATTGGTGCTCGGCAGGCTGTCTCTTTCTTGTCGCTCGATCGGGTCTGTGCAGAGCCGGTTCCGCATTCTCCTTCTTCGACCGCGTTGGTATCAGCTTTTCGAGGATGGAAAATCGTAGAGATGTATTGTCTTCATCTGCAGGGTTGGACGACTGTGGTACGCCACGCGACTTGCCGGACGGCGGTGCGCAGAGATCAGCAGATGATGCAGGGAACATGGGCTGCAGCCACGTCAACATGGAATTTCTAGAAGAACTTCGCAGTCACTGACCTCGCCGAAGTCGAATTGGGTGGCAGGCATGCTGGATGGCACCTCGGCCTGTGCAGTCGTAAGCGCCCAGTTCGGCAGGAAGAGGTACAAAAGGATACCTCGAGATCGCTGTTCCCGCCTTCGTTCTCGGTTTCATCTGGTCGTCGTTCCTCATGCATAGATTCCTAAGTAGTTTTTCACCCAATAGGTATTATCTGGCGATGCTGTAATCATGGATGGACAATAGCTTACAAGGCTACTATCATTGACTTTTTTTGCGTCTCGTCTAGTTGTTGTTCCTTGCGAGTAGAATCCTATGTAAACTGTCGATGGACGGGGCTCCTGCGGAGAAGTGACAATTATTTACCTGAGGAGAGACATACAAGTCTGGGAGGATATGGTGGAGACCGCGCACAATCACTTTCCCGTCCTGTCGTCCCGTTGCGAGCCTGCTGTTGTCTGGGGAAAGTGTGATTGAGTATATGTTTTTACTATCCTTGACGGTTGGACCAATTCGAGTCAGTGTGGATGCATCCAGGAACGAGATCAGACGGCCTGCGCAGGTAACGATGAATGTTCCATTGGCAGCCAATGCAATAGAGCTGGCATTATGGTCAGTACTGCTGTCGACGGCCTCTGATTCGAAAAGCTGGGACCCGGTCGAGACTTCAAAACACTTGATTTTGTTGACATCTTTCTGTGCAGCAAAATCCGCTGACCATCGTTTGACCATGCCAGCGGGGTGACTCCCAATAATTCGGGAGTTTGATGGCCTCGATGTTGATGAGCTCATCGCCAGTGTGACTGTCAAAGATACGAATGGAACTTCCGATGCAAGCGGTAGCGAGGCGGTCACCGTCTGGCGAGAACTTGACCCCAGTTACTGAATCTCCATGTCGGAGTGGCCCAATGAGTCTCTTCCCAGTCTTGAGACTCCAAATGCTTGCTGTGCCTCTGCCCACACCGTACGTTCCGGTGGAAAACCACGTCGAGTCTGGCGAGACGTCAACCGTGAGGATGTCGCCCTCAATGCTGATAACCTTTTCCTGCAATTTTTCGTCCCAAACACTTGCGCCTTGACTCGTGCCACAGACAACCCACTTCCCATCCCTTGATACAGAGACCACCTGTCCCCACATTTTCTCCTGCCTTTCGACCTCTTTTCCATCCGCAATCTGCCATCGTCGAATCCCGCGACCAACACCCAAGAGGTGCTCTCCATCGGGGTTGAACGCCACAGAACACACAACGGCGTCATCGCCGGTGTCAAGCACAACTATTGGATCTTATCGGATCATCAGTGCTTGATGCAACCACTCGGAACTGTCAGTTCGTAGATAACATTTTCTCCAGTTGTACGTGTCAGAGGGTGAAAGAGCAAGGTATCCGGTTTACTCGTGGTACGCAGAGTTCAATCTTCATAAACACGTTTCCTTATTCATTGCCTGATCTGTGCACGCAGCGCCTCGTGTCTTTGGCGCTTGTACTTACTCGAATCCGACTACCAGGTAAGCAGTCAGTTTTAAACGCGACTATGGTGGCAAGTACCATGAGACGGACTACGTGACGATGAGTACGATTATTCCTCCTCTGTCTCCACCCAAAATGAGAGGATCGATTTTGACCTTGTTTCCTTTCTCCACAGCTCCACCCACGACCGTCGACGACCAGGCCGGTGTTGTCAAGGACGGACAATCTCTTCCTCACAGACGGCACCACCAGCTACTGGCTTGTACACCACCCAAATACTTAGGATACCTGTGCCGAAACTATCGAAACACACATTGTTCGCCTTGCATGCCTCAGGAAGCACCACCATGTCAATGTGCGTGTCCAGCCTGTTCGTGCAGACGCATTACTGACTCGGTCCCGTTTTAGCTCATCTCACCAATGTAGCATCGCAAGAACTCTAGAAATGCTCCGAGCCTGCCCGTAGTAATCTGACATCACGCATGGGTTCCATCACTACCGAGTAGTCTTCCACGACCCATGGTATTCCTCGGGCAACTACTCCCATCCAGGGACAAAAACTGTGATGTTCAACCCTACACACTTTCACTGGAGATATCCCATTCTGGGAAGGAGTCTTTTGTCCACGGATCGAGCTCGGACGAGGAAGACATCCTAGCTTTCTTGTCCAAAGTCTCACTTATCCCCGCCTCTCCATCGCTATGACATGCTGACTTTCTGCCTGTGTTGGACAATATGGCCTCACCTGGTCAATCTGCTCGAGATCAACCGGCGTCGTTGACCCAGGAAGCCTCGGAAATATGCTGTCAAGTATATCTCCTCGTTCGAACTCGCCTCGTCCACTGCGTCTTGGAAGCGTTCCGCCGGTCAGCCAACGTGATTGCTTGTAGAGGAGGCACACTGACAGTAATAACGACTGTATTATGAATTTATGATCTATTTTATACGTGAGCGGCTCCATTAATAGGTGAGTCAGTGTGACCTCTGTCATATCGCAATAATATGGGTGTAATAGTGAGCGTGATAACTCAGGGTACATACCGTGGTCTCCCCACCCTAGAACTGGACTCCGATGAGAGCATGGGCGTTAATCTGAGTCCGTTCCCGTGGGGTCTTGATTGCCTGCGATAAAAGAACCGTGATAAAACACTGAAACGTGCACATCGATATAGGAACGAAAGGGCATCTTGACCGAAGGTTGATCGAGTCAAGGGTCGCATACTACAGGCGCGCCTGGCTAAGCTGCCATCGATCCATTGGCGAGTGAGGGAACCCGTGCAATTGAGTCTCACACGCCTGCATACTGTTATACCTCATCGGAGTGCATGGGATGTAGATCCGGGACCTCGGCGCTCGTGACCAGTGGTATTCAAACCCGCGGTGAAAGAAGTACATCCAATAACGGGGCTAGATGAGAAGAGTTACGATATAGTCCATGTGTGTTGTACCCCATGTTTCCAACTATAATGGCTCAAATTAGTAAACCGACCTTCAATCTCAAGCTCCCTGTATGTATCAAAATGGATATCTCAGTCGCGCTCGACCAAGAGGGGGTACGAACGTTCATCCATGGGTCCCATCTCCAGTACCCGAACCACGACACAACACCCATCTAGGTACGCTGAACCGGATCGACACCATAGCATTGCTTGTTCCGGGTTGGTCCTGTTTCATTGTGAACCTAATGGTGTAAGGTACATGAAACCATGCCCACCGTTATGAGGATACCGCCGGCCGAGGGCTGAGGTGGATCATTCGTACGTTGCGCCTAATGGGATGTAAGACTCGCGAGGATTCAACTGGGAAACTACGGGTTCCGTTTCGTGGGGGTTGTTCATCGAGGATTGGGGTGGATTGTCTGTTTGTTGAACCTAATAGGATACGAGTTGTCGTCGCGAGTTCCACCATCAGCAGAGAGACACACTGGGTTTGCTTTCGCTGGATTAGCAGGACCTTGTTTACTGCGAGAAGTGCGTTTGAACGGGAGCTTTAGCTTTGAGGACGTTGTATGCTGTAATGTCTGATGAGTTGCTGCACAAGACAGGAAGAACAACAAACCGTTTGTTTTACGACGGGTTTTGCGACCGCTCGCTGTAGTGGATAAGTTATACATGCAACACCGAATCAGTTGGAAAAAGGATAGACGCACTCGCACACGTTGACTCGCAGCCATCCAGGATGGACCTTCCCTCACAGCTCCAACTCGGGTTGGTGACTTGGAGCGAGGCTGATGGTCGGTAGGCTGTGCCTGCTTTCTCGTCGCTCGACCCGGGTTATGCGGTGCTCGGTCCGGGTTATTCTTCTTTGTTGGTAACTTCCTTTTGAGCGTAGAAATGCCCATAAATGACTTGGCAGTCTTGGGATTTTCATCTGCGACCAGCGGTGGTGCGTTGACATCACAAGGATCGGTAGAAGACGTGGGTGACCGTGGCTGTAGTTGAGTCAACACGGATGCCAGCGGAAACCTAGCGAATACATGCCTCGCCGTAGTCAAACTGGACGGCGGGGGTGCTCGACGGCACCTCAACCTATGCGATTATGAGCACTCGATCCGACGCGGGAAAGCA
>JBBPLN010001104.1:0-10108 GCA_038089815.1 Sutorius eximius
CTTCGTAACCAACCCACCTGCGCCACCATCAGGGAGCATGACCTCCAAACCTACCGAACTCCGTCTAGGACGACCTGATGCCTTTAATGGCGATCGTACAAAAGCCGAAGCATGGATCGCATCCGTGCAATTCTACCTCCACGTCAACGCCGCCATCTACGATAAGGACGAAAAGTGCATCGCTTTCGCCCTCTCCTACATGACTGACGGATCGGCTCTCGCCTGGGCTGCCACTTTCCTAAAGAAAGCCATATCCGGCACCACCGTCACACTTGGAACCTTCGAAAAGTTCGTTGAAGACTTTCTCAAAGCCTTTAAACAACAAGGCACCATTACCTCTGCCGTTCACTGGCTCTCTATTACTAGGATGGAAAGCAAAGGACGAGGGAGATGGGAACCTTTGCTTGCAGAATATACGGCCGACTTCCAAAATAAGGTAGCCAAAGCCGGACTGACCGAAGATAGCGCCCTCATAGGGTACTACGCCCACGGGATCCCGCCATGGATCATGCGGAACATAAACTGCCTCCAACCCACTCCCACCACCATTACTAAATGGTACGAAGAAGCTGCCTGAGAATGGGATGCTGATGAGCAATCTTGCGCCATCGAAACCTCCCGAAAACACCCAGGCCCTGCGCCCTACACCCTTGCCTTTACACCTCGCCCTAGAAAGGAAAAAGACCCCAATGCCATGGACGTCGATGTCATTCGCGTCGCCAAACTCACCACCGAGGAAAGAGCTCGGTGCATCAAAGACAAACTTTGCTTCCGATGCCGCAAACCCAGGCACGGAAGTAGGGACTGCAAGACATTCACCACCCCGACCCAACCAAAGAAAACCTTGCGCGTTCAACGCGTCGCTGCCGAAGAAGACATCCCTGCCTTAAAAGAGGTCGAGGATGACGAAGAAGACCAAGAACCCACTGTCAGGAGGGTTAGATTCACTGTCCCAAAAAAGGATTTTTAAAGAGGGGATCTCGTTCGACGCAAGACTCCCCTCCGCCAGTATGTGCTCATGTACTTGTACCCTCGTCTACAAAAGGAATTCAAATCCCTGTTCAACTCATGGTACCATTGTATACCCTCCAAGTCATCAACACCCGTGCCCTTATCGACAGCGGTGCAGATATCAATTGCCTCGACTGGGGCTTCGCTCGAAAACACCGACTCCCCACCACTCGTCTCAAAGAACCCCTCCACATTCATAATGTGGATAGTTCCCGTAACAAAGCAGGAGAAATTAAGTTCTCCACTACCCTCTTTGTCAATGTTGAAGGAATCGCCCATCGGGTGACCTTCTATCTCATCAACTGCGGACAAGAAAACGTTATCCTCGGACACCCTTGGCTTCATCTAGCCAACCCCGCCATTGATTGGGCAGGAAATTCCCTTGCCATCGACGAATCCACCGACCAGTCCAAACTCCTGTTTCAGGAACACTCCGCCAACGAACAAAAGAACAAAGTACGTCTCCAGCCGACCCCCACAAAAAGGGAACCTCGCCATCACCATGTAGATGCTGTCTGGGACGCCAGACTATATGATTACCTTGACATGGACGAAGACGCCAAACCAGCTCTCTCTCAGCTGTATTCCCAACACGCCCTTGACAACCACCTCATGCACCATGTAATACGCTGCGGATCCCACTTCATCCCCTCGGCCCAGATAGCCCGGCTCACTACCACCACAGAACTCGCCGCAGAGGCCAATAAAAACAAGCCGAAAGCGGCACTACCTCCCAAATACGCCGACTTTGCCTCGGTATTCTCCAAAGAGGCGACCGAGCATGTTCCACCATCACGGCCGTATGACCACGAGATCAACCTAGATGAGTCCTTCTCCCCAAAGATTAGTAAAGTCTACCCACTGTCCCCACAGGAACGCCAGGCCACCGAGGAATTCCTCGAAGAAAATCTATGCGCTGGAAAGATCCGTCCTTCGAACTCGCCCCAAGCATCACCGTTTTTCTTTGTTAAGAAGAAGGACGGAAAACTCCATCCCTGCCAAGACTACCGCTATGTCAATGAACACACCATCCGCAACGCCTACCCTTTACCTCTCATCTCCGACCTCACCGATAAACTCCGCGATGCAAAACTTTTTACTAAGTTCGATGTACGCTGGGGATACAACAATGTCCGCATTAAGGACGGACACCAATGGAAGGCGGCCTTCATTACGCACAAAGGACTCTACGAACCCACCGTCATGTTCTTCGGGCTGACCAACTCCCCAGCCACCTTCCAACGATTCATGAATGACTCCTTCTGTTACGAGTTGGCCGACCAGGTACACTTTTCTTCGCTTACGATTTACTTTTACCTTCTTCGTTTCGCTAGTCATTCTTTCCATAGCCTCGCCCGGGATTCCCCCGGGATTATCCCTTGTTTCCACGGACATCGCCTCCTAGGGCTGTTCTCTTTACACAGCCTCGTGTTCTCATTTACCACTGACTCGGATTCATCTTGACCGTTACCGTTGGCATCGCCTGTGTAGATGACATTTCATTTCGCTACCTTTCACACAGCCTTCATAGGCTATGTCTCATTTCGCCCTCTATAGTCACAGGACCCTCTGCCCAGCATAGTACTTAAGACTTGGCCCTTCGACTACTTCGGGCCAAGCTAGTTCCCCTCTGTAGTACCTACTGCTTCGCGCAATCGAACCTGCTTCCTCCTCTCGTCGTCCACGACCCACAGGTCGGAGTATACCAACCTAGACCGCAGTTCTAGGGGAAGACCAGCATCGGTCTCACCTTCGTCGTTCCTTGAACGGAACACTCTTCGTTTAGACAAGGATACGCTAAGCCAATCCCCCTTCGACACTTCATTGCCAACCACTACGTTTCACAGAGGCCATGCTCGTCCCTACCCGGGCCAAGCGTAACTGGGAGCAGCGTGGGGGGGAGGTGCCTGTTGAGGCGCTGCAACAGTGTGTCAGTGACAGGCGGCTGTGCAGGGATTTCTTGCACGTGCCTTTGGCGGCAGCGCGGGAGAGAGATTACAGGCCTTTCGGTGCTGTATTCCAGATGATGATTTGCTGCGGCATACACATTATGAATGTTTTGGATGGAGACTGGCACATCGAGCCGAGTGAGGAGGTCCAACAAATTCTGGACATGTGGGAAGGCAGGGGGCCCGTAATGGGCAGCAGTGATGGTATGGGCAAGTGCCCATGGGTCAACCATGGGCTTGGTGAAGATTTCATCCGCCAGGGTGTGGTAGACGGCTTCATCCACATCGTATGAGTGGTTGGGAAGTGTGGGAGCGTGGGTGGCAAATGTGAAGGAGGCCTGGGCCTCCACTTGGTGAGTGGTGGCCTTTCGGGCCTTGTGAGTCTTCTGCTTTACTTGGCCCTCTGCAGAGTGTTTCCCCTGGCGACATTTCTTGTCGCTGTCTTGTCCCTGACTCTGACCTTTACCATTGTTGTTGCTCCCAGAGGGAGCACCTTGGTTGCCTGATCCTGAAGGACCATGCTGCTGCTGCTGAAAGTTAGGGTCAGCCCCCTTGCACTTCACAGCGCTGATTTTGTTGGCCTGAGGGCTGGAGGAAGAGGATTGCCCCTTTATGGGGTGCATTGCAACATGCTTGAGCCATGTGGCAGTTACCTGCTGCTCATACTCAGTGAGTTCACCAGTGAGCTGGGTGGGGGACTTATCATCTGAGGTCTGCTTGGTGGTGGCAGCATTCATGAGCATCCCGATGAAGTTGGCATACTTCAGGAGCTTTGAGATGACAAACATCTCAACGATTTTCTTCAGGAGCTCATAGTTGAGCTCCTTCAGTCGCAAGACAATTTGGTGGACATGGGCGAAGGCAGGAGCAGGGTGGTTGTTCTCCAGGATGGTGAGCACAAGGAGCTGCTTGAACTTGATGAGGGCAGAGGTGGCAGTTGTCTGCAAGTACTTCTCCTTGAGGGCATTCCACAAGTTTTTGGCCGTGGATTCGGCCTCACTGAGATTAGCAGGTATGAGCGATTTCTCAACTCGCAGGTGGATGGTGCCAAGCGCCTTGTCATTGTTGTCGGTCCATCAGTCGAAGTGGGTCAGCTCCATGTCAGATGGGTTTTCATCATTGGTGAACGTCGGCTGTTCCTGGATCATGGCAGATTGCCAGACCCCAGCGAACCGGAGGTAAGACTCCATGGCCTGAGCCCACTGCGTGTAGTTAACACCATTGAGCATGGGGACGAGGGAAGTGAGTTGGCTGGACATGGTGCTATGGGGATAGCTAGGGTGTGAAAAATGTTAGCATCGTTTAGTGGAAAAATAGACAAAGTTAGAAATTTCAGTGACCCTGCAGTGGAGAGACAGAGTCTCCCCCTGCACCAGAGGTCTGTGCCCATGTCCTAGGAGCACTTGTGCACATGCACTAGGCTGCCAAGCACATAGCACATCAGGTGGGCTTTATTATTGGAGGAGCTGGAGGAGCACTTTTGCACATACTCTCCGTCCACTGGACCATAAGGTTCCATGGTTAAATGTTGAGCGCTTTCGCGCATCAAACATTGCCCATCAGGGCTCATAACCTGTTGAAAGTATGCTGTGGCGAGTGATCACACACAGCTACCTCCGAGGGCAGAAGGAATGAACCAAGGAATACTTCTACTTACATTGAGGTCTTGGTGGACTCAGATGGTTGTGATTCGAGGTTAAGAAGAATTGAAACTCCTATTTATTCTCAGTCAGGGCTGAGTGAGCTATATAGTGTACAGCATCTATGATTATATAATACTACCTATTATAGTAAGGTAGTTGACTACACTATGTTTCAACAGATGCAAAAATTACCCAAACTGCATTGCCACTCAAAAAGAATCCAGAATATTCTTGGATGACTTTAAAAAGTATCATTGCACAAAGAAAGGTTCATGACTCATCATGCAGTGAATGGACTTCATTGAGAGTGATTACCAGCTTGGGCTTGTTTGCTCCAACTGTTACACTTGGCCTGTGGTGAGGTCAAGCATAGCCCTTGAAGAAGTGTTGGGATGAGGTGCGACCGAGGAGATGCAAGTGCATGCTAGATTGTGCCAACGAGGGACAAGGGTGTGGCAGGTAGATACTGACACAAGCCTGGATGAAGATGAGGATCTGGAGTGTGGCAGGCAAGTGCTGACACGAGTCCAGGGCAAAGGTTTATACTCCCACGCTGAGGTGAGAGTTCAGCAAGTGGTGGAGTATGCGCTGGGGCAATACTCAGACACACTGTGGAGACGGGACGGCAACAGGCAAAGCTGGCACAAGTCTGGAGCTGAGGGTAACTAAAGAAGTGAGAGCAAGGAGATGAAGCAAGGTTGTATTGCTATGTAATGATGGCAGTACAAGGGAGAAGTAGCTTAAGGCTACTGTGGCTATGCGTGAGGGTATATATACCTAAGTGGACAAATAAGTACAAACGGTATGAAAGAGGAAGGCATATGTGTACATATGACATCACTGGGTGGAGCGTGCTTACACATCAAGTGGAGATGGGGTTCAGGGTGTGAAGCAAGCCTTGGGGCGCGCTAAACGTAATGAGGCAGAAGCGATGGGAGTGACAGTGAAGATCAAGGAGATGATGACTCAGCAATACAGCACGAGGCATGCTACACGTATTGAAGACATGTTGAATCTCTCGGAGCAGTGAGCTCAACATGAGGACTCAATCAGAGGCCGTTGCCAATGAGTATGAGAGATAAATCAAGTATATCAAACTGAGGGACATAAGGTCCTCAGTGAACTACTTATATACATACATGGCATGTGCTACCTCAGGGCAGTGTGGGAGTAGGTACAACTAAATAAAGTGACAGGCCACATGTGGAATGGAAGTGCTAACGGAGATAAAAGCGGCGCATTAGGAATGAGGCGGTGGCAGAATGGAAGTACAACATGTGGTGGTGAGATCTGCCATGATAAAGTAGATCGGGTCGGGATAATCTGAGATCAAATTGAGATAAGATCCTGGAGATCTCTGTTGGAGATTGAAAATGAAAAATGATGCTTAGTGCTAGCTGTGTGAGGGTCTAGTATGTCGCCCCATAACAGGGTGTGGAGTAAGTAAGCACGAGGTGAAAAGAAATAGAGTCCAAGTGTGCACGCGTTGAGACAAAGAGCAGAAGGCGAAAGTGTGCACACGAGTGAGACAAAAGAATGAAATGAATCATAACACCAACACCAGGAAAGGCATCCTTGAATAGGGAAGTTAATCTGCAATAATAATCTTTCATCTTTGCTTCAGCAATGCTGCTAGGGGATACTATCTTCATGCATCAGACAAACCTTTTAGAGACAGGGGATGCTTGCTATCTGCAGTCCAATCTCCCCCCTGCTCACTAACAAACTCTTCCTTGATCTACCAAGTGCAGAAAATAAAATATGACCAAGACAATCATGTCTTGTCAGACCCACCTCAGTGTATGCACTTTTCAGTCAGTTGAAAAACATGGCACAAAATGGTGAGGTTAACTGGCACATAGAATTGCTCCAGTTCTGGACCACATTGCTGTCACCATTTTTAATTTTATCAGATAGATCATCCACAATGAGTTTGAAGATGGCCACAAAGAAGGCATGGCACTGGACATGGTACACATGCTCAGAAACACCTTCTCCTACCAATATTGATGCAGGAATGCATTGTGGAGGGGGAATCCAGTGGTATCTGCAGCTGGACAAAGGTTCATATATAAAACCAGGACACCCTTGCAAGCAAGCTACACATGAACATGCATGAGCACTCATCCCAGCCATCCACAAAAAAAGGCAGACCTCTATCATCACATGCATCTTTCCAGTTCCAGAGTACTGGACTATAGAACAGAACCTTGCATAATACACAGTGGGTGCTTGGGCACAGAATTTCTGATTGTTTTGTTCAAGATATTCATATAATGTGTCAATGGCAACACCTCGATAAGGGGCCATCAAAGCAGACAGTAGTCTTTCCTTCATCATGTTGCTAAGGGAATCGGGCTCTACATGTTGAAGTGTTCAACGTTGGAGGCCAGTGCAAAAGAGGGATTTGAGCTCCGACGCGGTCGTGTCGACCCCTATGGTGACTATGTGTGTGCATGTTTGCCTACGTCGGAGCTAGGAAATCGTTTGCGGTTACAGACTATGGCGTGACAATGGACCCATCGGTCAAGCATACCGTGATGAAGGTTACTTTCATGCGCGTCCAAGCAGCTGAGCTGTTGAAAATCGACGACGAGGAGGAACCCTTGAGCTTGCCACGCATGTATGGCGTTCAACGATCCAGCGATCCGGCGCTTCCTGAAGTGTTCGCACCCCTTCTCCCTCCTCTCCGCCTCTCGATTTTGACCGTCTACCCCAAGGTGTATACTGCACGTTGGGTCAAAGTGAAGGAGCTCGGCCCACGCTCCCCAACTGACGAGACATTCCCGATGTGCGTGCGGAAGAAGGACCCGTTCCTGGGCTTAGCAGTTGGAGGAATAGTTTCGGCCTTAGCTCAATCTCGAGGCTGAGGAGGAGTTGGTTCGGGGCTTCGTCATCGCGGGATACTTTCAAGTCGTCTGGCAGACGTGCACGCGTCGATGATCCAGAGGCCAATCAATCGCTCTTGGGCCCACGCGTGTTCGATCCCGGCCCGATCTTGGTCTCACTATCGAAGGCGAACGTCCCGTCAGTGCCAAGTGTGCGATATCCGGTAACACAGTATATCACGATGCCGTGTCGCGCCTTGGAATCCCTGTTTCTGTTCCTTCGCGCGCGATGACACCTGCAAGTGCGCGCGGCCCAGGCTCAGCAACCGATCCCATTCCCCCTCTGCCAATGGGAGCACCACCTGCGTATGCCGTCAGCGACCCGTATGAATCTGTGGGGAGCCGGGCAAGCTTTCCTTATTCTCAGGGAGTGGATGTACTTGACATCCCCGTTCCGCAACCTGCTTCTTCATTTGCTGCCTCTGGGAGTACATCTGCGACAACGAGGAATGTGGCCTCACCTCCAGGACTTGGCGAATCACAAATGCGGGCATGGCGCGACTCGTTCTCTGTCATCACTGGGTTTTCGAACAATGCAAGTGTCACGATCGACGTGCTGACGCCGAGCTTCCGACGGCAAGGGAAGGATGGAGATCGATGGCTGGTTTACTCGGTAGCAGTACCGGTGAAGCCCCGACTCAGGCGAGCGACGGGCAACGTTTGGTACGGTAAGTTTGCTCTCAAGGGGGACGTCTCACTGATTGCTGAGCTCCATGCTCGACAGCCCCAGACAATCCACCACTCACAACTAGGCCGACATTCGCGCTCTTCCGGTTCTGTGCCCACGTCTTCCAAACACTTCCATGTCCTTTTTGGCTCCAACTCCTCTCGCTCGTCTCGTGTCCAGACCGTGAACTCGGGTTCCGTTTGTTCTGGTTCCGTTTCGTCATTTGGTCGTCAACATGGTGCCATATCTCCTCCTGTCTCACCCTTTGGAGGAACAGCTGAATCTGGTCGACTCTCCGTTGTGGACGAGCTTCCGTTACCGACTTCTGCAGGCCCGAATCGCGAATCGGTGTTGGGGCCCATGCCCTCGTTTGCACTTTCGACGACTCTGTTGAACAAGGACAGTCGGGAAGATGAGTTGAGATTCCAGTTGGGAACGTTTAATTTCGAGAGCGAGGATGTAGTGATGACTCTTGCGATCGGGCTTTCTTTTCTTTCTTCTTTTCTCTTTGCCTTTTTGCATCCGAACGTTTTTTCACGTGTTACCTCCATTTGCGTTACCCCCTCATCCACATCCCATCCTTGCATCCTTGCATCATCGATCATCATCCACATATATATACTTGTTTGCGATACCCATCCTCGTCTAAACGACGCCGGTCCAGTGAGTGTCAAGCCCGCAGAGCTTTGTCATCAATCAATCGAAGAACACATCTAGCACATGTTCCCTGCTAATAAAAAAATGAAGGATATATGTCAGTAGTAGGAAGTGTGTCAACGAGCACGCCTCACGAGGACACTCTGCTGGACCGTGCTTCGACGTTATTTGTGGATCACGTCATAGGGGCATTATTTCCAAAATAAGACGTGTTTTGTGGGCCCGTGGAGTCTGACGCGGAGGTTGACTTGACATGTGCGCGATCCATAACCTTCCACACCAGTTCCATTGTCTGACTACCACTGAGAACAATCAGAAACGACAGCCGAGCACGCGTACACAGCGCGTAAATCTCGTATAAGACGCGGGATAAAGCCCTCGTAAGTACCATTTTCCCGATTGCCACCAGGATCACTAATAAGCACTCTCCTCGCGTCCTTTCACTTCGCGCAATGGAGACTGTAACTCTGACGAAACCTGATCACGCTGTTGATCACAAAGACGCGTCGCAATACGCCAGGATCATAAACATAATCGTACGCTGCTTGTTCTACTCGATGCGTTCCACGATCTCACACCGCTCCGTGGTTAGCGAAATATGTCAGATTGCGGGTACAGCAAAGACAACAAAGTAGTGGTTCCCGTCCGTACGATAAACAACCCCTCGCCTTTAAAGAGGTCGGCCTCTAATCGACATCCGGGCCAGACACATACGCGTGCCGAAGTGGACGAAGCGATTGCACACGAGCTAGCCCGGGCACGATACCTCATGCAGGATCTCGCGGACCATGTCCTAGGACACATTGTGTCCACCGCGTTGGCCAGGGATATTTTATGCGAACTGGTCAAGGATGGAATTGTTCAAGTCTTCGAAGGGACGGGTCCTGGTGCTCGTAACCACAACGGCTTCAAGGTCCCCCTCCGCCCGGACTCCAATGATGTTCAAGTGGCCATTCAGCAGGCGTTCGAGGATGCGGATAAGCACGACTGTATCAAGCCAGACATAGACGGCGACGGGGAGGAGGCGGAATGTTCGTTCACGGATACAAACAGAAGGGGGAAACAGAAGGCGAAGTCGAAGAAATGCTCATTCAGGTGGATCACGTTCCCGGCGGAACCTCTCGGCGAGGACGAACTAGTCTCATTCCTCAATAACGTCACCGATCGTGCGTTCATATTCGCTAGGCCCAGGCTCCCCGTCGCGAATCCAAGGTTGCGTCATCGCTTTGCTGCGCCGGAGGACAAACATCATGCCATACCTCTATCATACGAGCCGGACGGGGAGGACATGCG